>OMLM01007865.1:0-55425 GCA_900302695.1 Helostoma temminkii
AGTGTTTTAAAGCATGCTCCATATGTATCAAAATGCATGACACTAACTGTAGATGCAAGCCTGAACATTTATTATTTAAGAAGTGGCAAATGTGAATATGCATGAGGTGCTGGCTTTTAAGAGTTCAGTTTTACACCAATATTAAAATGAATTTTTATTCAATTTGATTCCAGTCTCCTGCAAGACAGCACATCAGTGGCTAGTGAAGGTTCAAACTCGTTGTTCTCAGAAGTATGTGCTCACAAATGGCATTTTAATAGCAAAGCTCCTTGTTCTCTAAGGTTTTGTTTGACATATTATTTCTCTGGTCTCTCTCCAAGTTATGGCAGCTGTTGTTTATGGAGCGCTCTGCTCTGCTGTCACATCCACCCTCCTCAGAGTCTGATGCAGATGACAGCGAGCAGGTATCTACAGTTCAGAATGCATCTACAGTGTCACTGAGTGCTGCTGAGGCTAGAGAACCAGAGTCTCCTTCCCAGCATGAACAAGAGAGGTTGTCCAGACTTAACCAAACACCTGGAGTGGAAGGGTGTGTGGACATGGTACACAAACACTTAACCTGTATGTGCTGACCTCTGAGAATGTAAAAACAATCCTTTGGTATCTCAGTCATTTGTGTGTTTATATTTATATTTTCAACCACCAGCACTTACAGCAGTTTATATATAAACTGATGTGATTTTGGACAAATATATATTTATTATTAATTTTGACAATGCAACTATTTCAATGTTTTCCACATTAGAAAAGTTACATGGGAGTGATTTGTTTCTAAATGTGATTAAACTAGGTGAGGCTTTAGGTTGCAGCCCACAAATGTGTAAAGTGTATATTAGTCCACAATACACTAGCATATGCATGAGAAGAAGGGTGTATCTTTATAGCTAAGACGACTTGGACCAGTTTGCATATCAGGCACACATTAGAGTGGAGGATGTCCTCATTTTCCTGTTAGAAAGAGCAACTCTCACCTGGAGAGGCAGGGCAGCGCTGTGAGAGTCTTCTTCTTCTCAAACTCAATATCATATCTTATCTTATAGAAATGTATACAAATATATATATATCAAAGTTTTCCGCTCAAATCTGAGTTATTCTGCTGACTTGATGTATATATTCAGTACATTACCTCTAATCTGTGGTATGCCTGCAGTCATTTTAACTAACGAGCAGCTGCCTGCATCAGTGGCTTCACTTGCTCCAAATAAAATCATAAAAGCGTGGCATGAAATGAAACGGTTCAGTCTGTCTTTTGAAAGCACTCTAAAGCAGACTTTTGCTCTCTGTTTTTGTCCCTTGAAGGATTGTGCAGCAGTTCTTGGCTGGTCTGTTTGCCAACAACGGAAATCCCGGTGCTGCGCCAGCTGCACTGTAAACGATTTTACATTTTCGATTCACATAATTTACTTTTGATTTCAAGTGAAGTGTGTGACAATCCCTCTCTGTCCTTCTTGCTCTCTTTCTGTTCGCTTCTCAGCTCTAGCATGATACAGTTGTACTCAAACCCTGGGGACTATGCGTGGGGTCAGGGAGGTCTGGATGCTGTCATCACTGAGGTCAGTGGTGTCTGACTGGTGGTTTTCAAGAAGTTTGGCCTCATTGTTTCTTGTTATATACTTTTATTACATTTTTCTTATATCACATTTTTGAGTCATCTTTATCTAAACTTGCAAAATCTGTTATCATCGTGTGATAAACTATTTCTCTTCTTGAAATTATCCTTCTTTTAGCAGTTGTCTCTCTGTTGTCTGTCTCGTGTGCTGTCACCTATATATGCCACTATAATTTTCTTCTGCCGCTCACCTAGTTGTTAGGACAGTTGGAGAGCACAGGCCCACCCCCTGCTGAAAAGGAGATGATCTCATCCCTGCCAACAGTTTGCATCTCACAGGAACAGACAGGTGGCGTGCTATATACTGAGTCGCATTATATTAGGATCTTGGTTTGAAAAAGTTTTTCTTTCAACATTGAGATTTGTATTGAAATGTTGTTACTTTGTTCTTCTGTCCTTCTCCTGTCTTCCTCCTACTTTTATCTTTTTGTTTCCAGTTCCTATATTAAGTTTCCTCTCTCTGTGCTTTCTACCACTTCTCCTCACTACCTTCCACCTTGTCTTTGTCCTTCTATCGTTCCTAATCTCCTATTATCTTTCCTTGTGTTCTACTGTCTTTTTCATTCCACCTCTCACTTTTTCTTTCCTCTCCTATCATTTCCTCCCTCCTCTCATCTTTGCAGTCACCATCTCTTTTCTTATCTCTCCTTTCATTCTATTATCTTTCCTTCTCACATCCATCTTTCGTTTACTTTTCATATTTTTATACATATATTTTTCTCTTCTCCTCCTTTATCATTTCTTTCCTTTTCCACTCTGTCCTTTTCTTCCTCCCATCTTTCTATTCCTTCTTCAATTTTCCTTCCTTTCGTTTTCCTTTCCCCCTTCCATCATTTCTTACCTCCTAGGTTTCTGTCCTTCTGACCTCCTGATAAATTTTCTTTGCAAATATTTGAAAAAAAAAAAGTTTTCCTTTTCCTACCAATTCTTTGGTCTTCTTCTTCAGATTCTTGTCTTTCCCTTTCCCATCTTCTTTCCATGTTTCCTTCTCTTCTCTTGTTATTCTTGCTTCCATCCTATCTTCACTTCCATCCTTGTTATTGTGCAGAGGAGACCACTTAGCCACGAACACTGTTTGCATTAGTATCCTATTAATAAATGATTTTAGCCTGGGTGCATAGTTCTAAAGAGATTTACACAGTACATGAAGGTGTTCCTACTGATTAATGAAGAACTAACAATGAAAAAATAAAACAATATGCTAAAAAGATAACTAAGCATACACAAGGAAAAGTAACACTTGCAACGTCAAAATGGTTTTATTCATGCTCTAGAATAATGTGTTACTTCTTTTAATGCCATTTATTAAATCTGAAGTGAAAGCTTTTAGAGAAATACATATTTTAAAGTGGAAGGTTGTACTTCATTCACACATCGTTAAACTGGGAGAACATGAAATGACACAGAACTACATTTCAAACTTGCCACATTTTAAGACTGTAATAGCCTATAGACCTGTCTTGCACATTTGAGGTGTGATGAATCATTAAGAGCTTTATGACTGGGTTTTCTGTATCTATACTCTCTTTTTCCTCTCAGGCACACAGTCACACTTTTCTGTTTTTTCTTATTTTCCTCCCCTAGACTGCAGAATGGAGTGTCCAGTTTGTAGAGAGGAGTATTCATTAGGGGAATCTGTCAGACAGCTACCCTGCCTCCATTACTTTCACAGTGAATGTATAGTGCCTTGGCTGGAGCTGGTAAGGATGCGGAGCGGTTGTGGTTAGTGGTGTTTGAAGGTCTGTTAGATCTGTATTCAAGATTTTAACAGTATGACTCAACAACATAGAAACATTTTTGTTACTGAAAGTAGTACTGAGAGCGTACGAATGCTTTCTTGCGTTGTTGTATCATACTGAAAATGCTGCTATACTGAAGTTTTCTCTTCTGTCTCAGCACGACACATGCCCTGTGTGCCGTAAGAGCCTCGATGGTGTTGACAACAGCCTCTCACCCACATCAGAACCCCCAGACGCCCGTCCCATCAGGACAGAACAACAGGAGAGGCAAGCCATTTGAAAACCAGCTCAAGAAACTCTACCTCTTTTACCGCTCACACGCTTCTCACCTCAGATTTTTTTCCTTTTCACCGACTGCTTCAGAATAAAATACATTTTTATCTACAGTTATATAGGCATAACATTCAGCTTCAGCTCTCAGGTGATTAATGATTTTTTACCTAAGGACCTGGACCTTTATACCAACATCTTCATCATTATTAAAAATCACTACACTCAAAAGGACTGGGCAGTTTGTGAAAATGATGTGAAGGTGAGGTGTCCTTCTCGCTACGCTGCCCTCCTAGGTGGTTTTCTGAATGACTGACTATAATGTCATGAACTAATCACCACTGAGCTGCCAGTGGTTGTCAAAGTGATGGGAATTCACAGAGTTATGAAATAACACTGTTTCATTAAGGCTTTTGGTAAGGCAGTTTCTTCATTCAGTATTTTATTGACCATTTTCATCTAATCTCATTTTGCATTTGTCTCATATGACTGTTATTAAAGCCTAAACCTGTGACCCTCAACTTCTGTTGTCCCCCTAATCATGAACGATTGACAAGTACTCTATATTTATAAACATACTGTTGGTCTACCAACAAATCTGTATTAGGCTAAAGTGGCAGTTTTATTTTCTTACTGTGTGTATATTTGGAGGTTTTCTCTGTGCATGTAGCATTTTGTGGTCAGCACTGTCAGCTTCTTAATAGTTTACAGTTACATTACAGTACCATAGATAGTTCACATGAATATATAGAACGTTTTTGAAATACATCTAAAATCTATAATCAGCATTAATTAATCAACAACAACCAAAAAGCCAATATTTGCTGGTTTCTCAAAATGTGCTGTTTATTATCACTGTAAATTGAATTTTGGGAGTTTTGGACTGTTGATCAAACAAAACAAGTTGACACACCGGATTTTATAGACAAATTGCAGATGCACTGCTGATAGGATAGAATAGGCAATAAGATGATTTGGTTTAGTCAGAAAATAAGCTGACTAAACCAGCTTTCGCAATAATAAGAAAGCTGTCCATCAGTGTTTTCCAAAATTCTCTGGAAAAAAGCAGAAGCTGAACCAGAAATGCCTTTGCTCAAGAAGTCATGGGAGTATCTTGCATGCCTTGGTCTGTGCACAAAATCAAATTTTTGCAGAGCTTTGGCCTTTACACTGTTATTAATTTGAGAGTATATCCTCCAAAGTAAAGTATTACAATGTTATTACAAAATTCTCAGTGTTTTGGAAGTTAATTACCTAACTTGTGTCAATCAGACTTCTGAAGCTTTTGTTATTCTCAGATGTTCTCAAGTTTTTGTTTTTTTTTTTGTTTTTTTTTTACAAAGAGTGAGAACCTAGTAGCTTATTTTGTCTTCACCGCTCCCACTGAAGGTGCATAGGGAAGGGATAATAGGGTCACCTGCCAGGTGTTTTACGGCTGAAACATTTTGAATCTCTCCTTTAATGGTCATTTAGTCAACTAGGTCATTGTTTTACCTGAAACAGAATAGATGAACAACGCCCCTTAAGAGCAGAATGATTTATTTATAGGATACACGGCTCGCGTTGTCGTGTGCCCTGTTTATATACTGTGATGTTATGTTGACACTCTCCGTGGCCGGGCACCGCCAGCGTGACAGTTGACTGTTGCATACCAGCAAACACACCCACGACCAGCCCAAAACACAGCTTCCCGCGGCGACCAGAAATAGTGAAATAATGAAACACGGGCATTTTTCTGAATGAGTCGGGACCGCAGGAACCGCATAGGACCGACATTTGCTCTCCAGTCCTTTCCTCCCCTCTCCTCTCCCCTCCGCCCTCCTCAGTCCGTCCTCCTCGCTCCCTCCCTCCTCTCGGTGACTGAGAATGCCCGTGTTGTACTGACACTAGCGATACGGGCTGAGCAGACATGGAGGCCCGACTAACGAGAGAGGCCCGTTCTGACACATCCAGGCCCAGCTAACGGCGTGTCGGAGTGAATTTCGGAGCATTTAAGGAGATATTACGGAAACCAGCTGCTGTAAGGAAAGGGGATTTTAGCGCCGAAGAAGAAGAAATAGAGGACGATCCATTTCGGGTCTCTGTTGATTCAACGCAGCCGCCATTTTGTTGACAGTTAGTGTTTTTTTTATAACCTACACGGCGCAGCATCTGTTATTTTACACCACTGGAATATATTTCGCCACATTTCGCGTGTTTGTTTCAATCGATTTATTTGTGCCTCTGCCTCTGAACCACCGTTGGAGTAATTTTGAGGTTTAGCTGACTTGCTAGTGCATCGTTAGCCGTCGTAGCTGAGATGTAGTAACACGAGTGCCTACGAGAATGTGACGGAGATGTAAGATTATGCACATCACTTGTCCTGGGTTGTTTCATATTCATTCACCTCACACAAATTGTATGAAAGTCGTAGGCGTTTGCTACTCATTTGTAGGCTATATACACAGTGTAAGTGAATGCTTTGCATGGCGAAATGTGCCTAAGTCGTCCTTAGACAGGCTGCTGATAGATGGCTAGTTAGCCGCTGCCAGTGCCATTGATACAAAATGTAGCGCAGGCTGTCTATTATTGGAGGGATGATAGCCGCTAGCTTGTTATAAAATAAACTCAAACCTCACATTATACACAAGGTACATTAATTGCCAAGTGGCCACGCCGTTGCCACTACTTTACTTCATTGTCTGTTACTACCACAAGTATTATTGGAGTATATTTTATGGGTGATGCTTTGCGTGCTGACACTGGACTTACACCAGCGCAACTTTGTGGTTCGGAGGTTGCAAGGTTACGGTCACATTTTGTAGATGGTCAAGAGCTTGTGCATTGATTTCTGATTGAGATACGTGGCTGTTCAGGTTACTACCCTGTCATAACTCATGTGGTGCATCTTTAAATGTCAGTTTGTTATACAGTTATAGTTTCAATGCAAATGAATAAATACTAGTTTTAGTTTTTAAGTTGTATGAGCTTCAGTTCAGTGGCTTAAATCTGACATTTTTCATGTTTTGGTTTTGGCAATTAAGCACTTTGAAGATAAAAGTATGCGGCCACCACACTGATGCTCACGAAGGGAGGACGCAGAGACAAATAATGTGAACACCGTTTCTGGACAATTACACAGGTGAGTGGGTAACGTTATGATACATATTGATGCTGATTAATTGTGGGCATAGGGGTGTAGGTTTACCGAATCATGTAGCTGACTTAGTTCTGTTTTTCCAGTCAATTCAGCAGATTATATACTGTAATGTTTACACGCGAGTAGATGTTTGCAGAAGTGTTACTCGATTGCATGCGGCTCCAACTCCGCAGCTTTGAGAAAGTGCAGAGTGTGTCCTAGGGCATGTCTCTGAGGCTGGATTTCCTTTCGATTCATACAGCAATTATGACTATGACTAAACGAGGATGCAACGTTATTTGCTGAGTTAATATGAGTACTTGCAGCGAAAATGAAGGGTGATTTGTTCGCAGACTCATGCACTGAGGGGCTGTGTTTACTGAACTAACAGGAAACCGAAAGCAGATAATAACGTTATTTGGTTTGTTCAGCCCTCCCTCTGGTCAACCACGTTTTTTGCATAACGTGAGGGAAAGCATATTAATGACTAAAATGAGAAACGCAGACATACACGTTATATGTCGTTTTTTTATTCAGTAGCACAGAATGAACTTTCATGCGCCTCTGCAACCTGAGGATGCATGTCGTTAGGCTGATTGACACCTGTCATTAAACATCACCGCCGCCTCTTTCATTTAAGGGCATGGTCTTCCATAGCTGTGTTTGCGCAACCAAACTGTTAGATGATATAACCTAAAGGTAGTAGTAAAGGAATTTGGATGCTTTCCCCAGTGAGCGCTGCTCTTGTCTTAATACCGATGGAGTAAAGCTCCGAGGGCAGACACCAGCACCCATGTGAATGCGGTGGGCTGGGTGGGTTGGATACTATTGCTGCGGCCAAAGAGAAATCAGCAGTTATGAACAACGTGTGCAAAAGAGAGGAGGGAGTGAAAGTAGGGAGGGGGGAAGAAATGGGAGGGGGCGCGGGAAGTTGTTTACTACGTTCTTGCCTGCTCTGTCATTTGTTATACTGTTGGCCCCGATATTGATTATTGATTCTCTGTTTTTCGTATTAAATTTGCGTTTTGTTCTTGCTTTATATACTCTTCACTCCAACTCCTATTATTGCTCCGAAAGTGAGACAAAAAGGCAGACGATGTACAGGCATGACTAATATCTGTATTTAAGACCAGTAGGGATGTTATTGTGTTGTTTTGCTGTATGACTGTGAAAAAACAAAATGACTGTCACAATATAGCAGTTTAATGCAGTCTTAACATCTTTGTAAATACAGAAAGTACCTTGATGCTGAACCTGAAAATAGTCACCGATACTGTCAAGGCTTATCAAACATAAATTCTGTGTACTGACAGGTCATTTATAAGAGAACAAGTGCCAGTAAATGACTTGGCTTAGCTTGTTAGAAGTGAGAGGAATGTTTTGACTCTCCAGGAGGCTTTTCTCCAGACTTGTGTGAGTAGCCACTCACAGAGTTAGGTACTACAGTGGCTTATTTTTGGCATAGCTGCTGTCAGGCAGTGTAAGCAGCTAGAATCACTGTGAGCGTTTAGGACAAAAGAATGAGGAGAACATTTGTCACTCTGCATAAGGACACACGGAACAGGGGGGATGGTGGGCGAAATGTGTTTTCGATTAAAGTAGGAACACAGCAGCTTTAGTTTGTGTGCTGTTACTACTGCTTTCCAAGTTTGCGAAATACAGGAGAAAGAGGACAGAGCTTAAAGGAAATGGTGAAAGAACACAGAGATTGATGGAGTGTTAAAGAAAAGAGGGAGGTGTGATTTGAGTGTGGTATGTGTATCAAGGGGGAGTCTGCAGTTTTGAGGCGAAATGGAGTGAGTAATTGGAGTAAACACTGAAAGAGGGCGTGGGGGAACTCCAGGCCAGACTCCAAAAATTGGGCTGAACACTGTGGTTCAACCAAAAAAAAATCTCTACTACTGTTTTCCACAGTCGTAATCCAAAACAAACATGGTCTAAACTCTGCATAGGGTAGGTTCCTTTTCTTTCCTCTCTGATGCAGTACTGATGTGATGACTTGTATGTCTTTCCTGAAGCTCCATTAAGTGGCTTCTTTAGTGCTCTCCACTAATGTAGGGCGCAGAGAAACCGCCGTCACATTGACGCTCTATCACTCACTCTCAGTTGCTGCTGGCAAAGGCTGGGAAAAGGCGGCTTGATTCTCTGTGTTGTCCCAGAGGGCCTAGTGTGCTGAGGTCACAGTTCTCAATTGCCTCCAAATGACTTCGTCCAGAGAAAGCACCTGCTTGGGGGCAAATCCACATTAAATCACTCAGTGACCATGGGGAGCGGTAGACAACTTCATTGAATTGAGCTGTTCTCCATGGAGCACAATTAACAAACATGCTGCCCTCTGCTACTGCTGTGCTAAAGTAGGATATGAGCAGGCTATCACTATCACAGGCACCTGTTTTCACTGCAACTCTTGTGGGAACTTAACATGTGACACTTTGGGATGGTGTGACAGGACTGTGGTATAACTATTGACTCTGGACATTGCTGGCTTTCCAGGTGAACAATTCAGAGTCCTAGAGACTAATGCAACATTTCTCAGGTAGAAGAGCCTTGGCTGTGTAAATAGGTCACAGATTGTCATGGGCTGTGAGGAAAAACACACCATAAAGAGGCACCCAGACATGATGAAGGACAGCATCTAACCAAACAGATGATAAAAATTGTTGCCCTCTGTCTGCTCACCATCATTCATTTTTTACTTCTCAGCTGTAAATCATTGTTTAAAACTGTCAATGTTTGCTTGATGCTCTGACTGGTTGATGTTGCAGTGAATAATGTGGAAATTGTTTTTGGCCCCTCCACCCTTTTCTCTCTCTACCTGCTATACCCATCTCTACTTTTGCAGTTGAAGGACGGAGAAAGAGGGCTGGACAGCCAAGGAAGGGAGAGAAGCCACCTCAGAACAAGGAGAGCTTCACCCTTACCCTTATCCCCTCCCCTTTCCCCCTTTACCCCATTCCCTGACAAATACTGCACCTGGAATCCACAACATACCCTCCTTTGCAAACCTGCATACCCATACTAAAGTTCTGATGGATCAGAAGATTCAGGGGGGAACTTCAACCCCACCCCCTCTTCTCCCAGGTGCTCCCACGGGTGAACGAGAGAAAGAGGGAGGAGGTGGAAAGAAAGAAGATGAGGAGGAAAAGAAGAGAGATAGAGAGAAGGACGGAGCTGCTGCTGTTTCTGCTGGTGCTGCAGGGGCTGGCCCAGGTGGCCCAGGAGGTGCCGGCGGTGACCAGTCCCACTTCTCCATCAAAGAGAGCAGCCTGTCTGAGGGTAATGTCAAACTTAAGATTGGTCTTCAAGCAAAACGCATGAAGAAGCCACCTAAGATCTTGGAGAATTATGTGTGCCGGCCAGCCTTCAGAGCCACCGTGAGGCATACGGGTCGTGGAGGAGGTAGTGCTCGAGGGAACCGTGCAGGGGCTACAGGTGATGCTTCAGGCAGTCAGAGCCAGAATCCCTCACATGGCAGGGAAAAAGAGAGGGAGAAGAGTCCCTGCGTCATCACACCAGCCCCTTCATCGTCATCAATCCCCTCTTCTAAAGCTCCTACACCACCTCCTGCTGCTCCTCCTCCTGCCACCACTACTACCCTCTCATCCTCTCAAGTTAACGGCAGTGCTCCAGCAAAAAGGGTAAGGAGGGAGAGCATAGACCATTTATATGTTTTGATTTGCTGTGGATTTACACTGTTGAAAGTGAACATGCATTATTTACAGTCAGCAAGTTCAGAGTTTTTTTTGTGCAGAGACTTGTTTATTTACTTTACTTTGTTTAAAATGTTATCAGATTGTCATCAGTAAGGCAGTAGTCCATAATGAGCTTACCCTAATAATCTTCATGTTATTGCACAAATAAAGCAGAGAGCATAAATTGCTCTTTAGTTTTCTTTGTGCTGTCTGTCAGCCTGTCTCTATACATCACGTGCCACCCCTTTCAGTCTCACTCTGTCTGTGGTTTGTCCTGTGTCTCTGCCTGTCTATGTCCCCTCCACCACCTCCCCTGCGTGACCTCTCTCTCTAACTCTTCCTCTCTGTCCCCAGTCTGACCCTGATAAGAGTTATTCAGTTGAGTGTAACTTCCCCCATGGCTTTGCCTGGGAGGTAGCACCGGACGAAAAATCTTATCAATTAACAAAAATTTGTGAAGGAAACTTATATCTGGTAAATAGTTTGCATTTCAGCTGACAGATGTGAGAGATTTAGCAGAAATAACATAATTGGTTTTAATTTTACTATCCTTCAAATTAGATATTAGTGTGTGAATATGTGTTACTTACATTTTAGTCCTGCTTAGAGTAGTACTAAGATGTATACAGACAAAATTGTGTACATACATTTATGTAACTTAGGAATCAGGAACTTTATTTCTGAATATTATTATCATTCAGCAGTTACCACAAATTAGTTCACATTAATAGCTTGCCATTTTTATTTGCAGGGTCCACCAAAGATGGATTGCAAGTCTGATACAAAGCCAGACACAAAAGTAGCCACCACCCCATCTGAAAGACCTCTTAACCTTCACCGTCCTCCACCAGACAGCAAAACGCATTCCTCTGGAAAGAAAACACCAACTCCACAACCCAACCCCCGGACATCTTCACCTTCTCCACCACTACCTGCATCAAAAGAACCCAATTTTGAAGGCGTCAGACCTCCTCAATATATTTACAGCACTGAGAGTCAGAAAGACAAGGACAAAGGTGTTCAGAATTGGGGAGCACCCACAGTCACTGAGAAATTAGCTCAGCTCATAGCAACATGCCCACCATCAAAGACCCCTAAGCCAGCCAAAACCACAAAGATTGACCCCGCTCCTCCTCTCCCAAGCTCAGGCTTTATGGCCCCCACAGCCAAGCAGCGAGACAGGGCTATGGCCAATAGGAACACATACTCACGAATGGTTCATCTTTCTCCACCACCTCCTGTGTCACGACCACCTGGCCGCCCATATGGTTCAAGGAACAAAGACAGTATTTTGGAAAATCCACCTGGGCTGATACCACTAAGGAAGGAGGACACAGAAGGTAGTGGGAAAGCTAGTAGCAGTAACAATAACAACATCAGCAACAGCATCAACAACAATAGTCGCAGCAGCAGCCCAGCACTGATCTATGGCAATAACCGCCTGTC
The DNA here is from genome assembly GCA_900302695.1 of Helostoma temminkii. NCBI lineage: Eukaryota > Metazoa > Chordata > Actinopteri > Anabantiformes > Helostomatidae > Helostoma > Helostoma temminkii. The sequence continues at coordinate 11,875 of OMLM01007865.1, forward strand.
AGCCACATCAAAGGACAGCAACAATGACAACAGCAACAGTAGCATTTCTAAACCACAGTCACGTTCTGCACACTGTCTACCCCACCCAACATCTTCATCATCCTGTCCCAATTCATCCACTTCCACCACCTCATCTGAGCAGAGGACAGTGAGTGCTGTGAGTCACCTGGGCTCTCCTGCTCCCTCACAAGGACACCATGCACGAGAGAGCCCTGCCCTGGCAGAGGAAAGCAGTGCAAATGAGAGGGAGCAGGACAGGGACAGCCCCAGAGACTTAACCAAGTGCCCTCCTCCAACAGGAACATCGGAAGGAAAGGACAAGGGGGGTAGTAATCAGTCATTGCGAATTGAGAGGGGGAAGAGCTCTAGTCCAAGTAAGCCCAGTCCCAGCTGGGATAGTAGCCGATCTGGTCGTGCTAGCAGCCCCCCTGAGTCTGTAAGACAAAGATCACCATCTCCACTAGAGCCAGATGGTGGGGATAGCCCACTGTCGCCTCTTAGAGATGATTCTCCTGATTCATCCATAGATTCTCCTGCAGAGCAGGACAGCAAACCCCTTAAAAAACGCAGAGGAAGAAAACCGCGCTGCGGCCGCTTAATGAACAAGCCACCGAGTCAAAAACTGGGCCAGGACAGTCCTTTCGACCAGAGCAAAACCACCATGCCTTTATCTTCAAGCTTGGAAATGCCTTTGCCGCCTGTTAAAAGACCTGTGGGAAGGCCTCCCAATCCAAATAAGGTCAAACCAAATCCTGTGCCACAAAGTCCAGTGTCACAGCTCTTCCCACCCCAGCCTAAGAAAAGAGGAAGGCCAAAGTCAAAAATGCCCAGGCTTGATGGCCCGGCCCATGGGCACCCAACTAATAAGCTGGCTCCCTCAAAGGTCTTTTCATCTTTACTTAAGTCCAAAGAAGAGCAGGACCCCCCTGTTCTTCACCCAGAGGTGGACCTGAACCCCCCTAAACCGATGCCTAGAAAACGTGGACGTCCTAAGCGCCTTCCCCCTACCTTACCACAGGAGGGTCAGCCTCCTACATTGGCTCCAGAGGCAGGGGATGTGGGAGATAAACGGTTCCGCAGTAAAGGAAACGGGCAACTTATTATGAAGACTATTATAGGAAAGATCAATAAGATGAAAAGTGTGAAACGGAAGCGTATTCTCAGTCAAATCCTGTTAGGCCCAAGAACAGAAGACACCCCTAAAGGTCCTACCAGCAGTGTGAGTGGTGGTGTGGAAGCTACCACTCAGTCACTGTCCTCCCTGGCTGCCTCTTTTGGGGGAAAACTAGGGCCACAAATTAATGTCAGTAAAAAGGGCACAATATATATGGGTAAGAGGAGAGGCCGTAAACCAAAAGCAGTAACCTGTGCCACAGCTGCAACACCACCACCAGAACCTTTCCTCTCACCAAATACCACTTCCCCTCTCCATTACCATCAATCACAATCCCAGCAACAGCACCAGCTCTCCTCTTCCGAGGTCTTTCCCTCCCCTTCCCTCTCACAATCTAGTGGAGGCCACAGTCCCATCAGTGATGCTAGCTTTGTGGAGCCAGGTTCAGTGCACTTTGCAAGCCATGCTCACTACTCTAACCCCCATCATAGCCACAGCACATTTTCTTTTCCTCCCCCAACGTTTTCGGCCCCTAATCCTCGCAACCCAGGGCTAGGATCATCATCATCATCTATGGCCACAGCAGCTTCCCAGAAGAAGTCATCTTACCGTGGATATCATCACCACCATCACCATTACAGACAGCACTACCATTATCATAAACTTTCCCCTCCCAGGCCGCTCCATCCCACCTCCCCTGCCCCCCTCAGCGAGCTGAAAGAAGCCACTCCGTCACCAGTCAGTGAGTCACACAGTGAGGAGACAGTGCCCAGTGACAGCGGTATAGGAACAGACAATAACAGCACCTCTGACCGTGGTGAGAAAGCTGGAGGGGCAGGCTTAGGTGGAATTGGGATGCCACATGGGATGGGCAGTGGATTATTAATGCCAGGGGTCATCAGTTCAACTTTGGGTCCAGGGGTGGGCCTTAATTCCAGAGGCAGGCGGCGACACTCAGCTGTACTTATGGAACATCCCTCACCCTCTCCATCACCCCATGGGGCAAGGTCATCACCTGATCCCCGGAGACCTCACCCAGCAGCTCCTGCCTCCTCCTTAATGGGACACAAGGAGAAACATAAGCACAAGTGTAAACGCCGCAGCCATGGGTGCACTGGCTATGATAAACTAAAAAGGCAGAAAAGGAAACGCAAGAAGAAGTACTTGCAGCTGCGCTCACGCCGACTTGACCCAGACTTTCTTGCAGAGTTGGATGAAATTGTTGTGAGACTGAGTGAAATACGGATCGCACACCGTACAACAGGACATCGGCTTGGCAGTGGTATAGGCATAACAGCGGGAACAAGTAGAGTGCCAGGGGTAGGGGGCAGACCCAGTAGTGGCATAGGTGGCACAGGTGGCCCTCCACCACATCATTATGTCCACAGAGACCTCCTGCCTACAATCTTCAGGGTTAACTTTGGCAGCTACTACTCCCATCCAGCATACTCCTGTGACCCTCTGCACTATGTTCGTAAACCAGACATGAAGAAGAAACGGGGACGGCCTCCCAAATTGAGGGAGTCTATGTCTGAGGTTCCCTTTGTACATGGGCTTGGATTCCCTCTTTCCAGTGGAGGCTTCTACCACCCCTCTTACAGTGTTCCTTACTCCTCTGGACCTCTAGGGTTAGGTTATTACAGAGGCTATCCCCCAGCTAGTGCTCTGTATCCCCATCCACACCACCAGTCATCCCACACGGCTCCATCCCACCACTCTCACCACTCACCATCTTTTCCTCCTCCTCCCCCTACATCTTATATGCATCATCACCACCCTTCCCATCTCCTCCTGAACCCCTCCAAATTTCACAAGAAAAAACATAAGCTGCTTAGGCAGGAGTACCTGGGAGGAGGAAGGTCACCTGTCCTTTACCCACCCATGTCCTCTGAGCTTTCCTTCAACTGGCACCACAAACACAAACACAGACACAAACACAGAGAGCGCTGTTCTGAAGAGGACAGGGAGGAAGGAGCAAGAGGTGGATCAGGGAGCCGGTCTAGTGCAGGAATTTCTGATGGTGGAGCATCAGGGAAAGAGCGAGTTGGCAGTTTGGGAATGGCAGAGTCTTTACAACGATGCAGATTTGGACGAGACACGTCTAATGCCAGTAAGCAAGCAGCTGCCACTTCAGCCAACTCCCCTTCTTCTTCCTCATCTTCAGAAAGGTACAAGCGCAAAGAAGGCTCCATGTCCTGTCTAGGGCCCTCCAGGCTTGCACTAGGTAGCAGCTCAAAAGGACACCACCCAGTAGAGTCCTGGTTCAGAATAGGCAGCTCTGAGGCAGACTACTCCAAGCTTTCACGAAGTCATGTAGCTCCAGGCCAGGGTCCCTTCTCAAATGGACGGGCTGAAGACCCACTGGGTTGCTCTGACAGCGAGGACGAGGAGCCTCTCACCCCTACAGATGATGTAGAAACTGGAATCCATGATTCTCCAAACCTTACAAATCTGTTTGCCTCCGCTCTCACCCGCACTACGTTAAAGGCTGGCAGGAGTAGAAAGACTGAGGTAGTCCCAGAGAGCTCCACCTTTTCCCGCATGGATCGGCCTATGAGGAAGGACCACTCAACATCAGCAGAGAGGAGAGAGTTAGGTAAGTCCATACTGGTTGCGTTATCTTAATATACTGCCTACACTGAGCCTGTTAAACTGATAATAAAATAAGCTAAATGTTGTTTAGTAAACACTAACAATAGCACCTCATTCTTTTCACTGCTCTGAATCATATTTCGGTTGTGCAAGCTTATGATGTGATGAGCTATGCAACACAGAAACTCTTTTGACCCAAATTAAATTTGACATTGTTAAAGGTTATTGCAGTCAATTGTGCACCAAATTCGTTTTCCAAAAATAGTTCTGTTGCAGTTGTATCAAGAAGCGCATGGCTGAATGTGATTGGCTGATATCTGATTAGCTTTATGGCTTGGCACAGCTGTGGTGAAACTGGCACAGAATGCAATCAATTAGATCCAGCGCTGATCCTGGGACTTTGCATTTAGGGAGTAACCCTTTCAGACATTGCCATGTGGCACAGCTTGTGGGCTTTGAGAGTTAGCTAGATTTCAGCTAAGTCTTCCTTAGTAGTAAAAAAAAAAAAAAAAAGGTCTAGTGATTAGGACTGGAACCATCTATCCTTCACCTGTTGAAAATGATCATTTCTGTCTCTGTAGGCCTCTCAGCTGTTTCCCATCTGAACAAATATTAGGTGGAATTGGCTCCTTCTTTCAGTGAAATAAATTTTCTTTTAAAGACACTGTAATATCCCCTGTTCATATATTGTCTCACATTTGGTAGCTACTGCTGGTTAGAGGAGTAGGAAAAAAAACATGTGTAATGACTCAGCCTGGCTCCACTGAGAGTGAGGATGGTCACAGTTGGGCTCAGCTGATGCAGCATTTCTCCCAGAGCTCATCTTTCTGCAGAGGTGGAGTGTTTTGTTAACATGTTATATTTAGCTAACATTTCCCTCAAAAGCCCACAGTGTGAGGCCTAGTCCTCTCCTTCAGTACACACTGAGCTAATGTTGCTGATGTAAGGCGCAGTGTTCATCTGTGTGACTTTGAATGCCCCCCGACCCCTCCCTGCTTGTATGTGTGTGTGCAAGCAGTGGCAGGCTTTGTGCTGTATCTGAGTATTACCTTATGCTTACGTACAAGTCTGTTAGTGAGATGGGAAGGTCCCTGTTGAGGCAGCATGCTGTAGATCAAACCAACCTTGGGTAATCCTGGATTAGAGCTCAGGACTAGGGGTCAAACAGCGGTCGCACACTGCACTGTGGCTGTAGAGGAGGCCAAGGCTGGAGGCTCAGCTGGCACATGAGACAGGAAAGAAATGGCAGTAGATAGATGCACTCTGACATAATACTGTGTACATAGAGTAAAGTGTGAAAAGAAGGACTGGAAGGGAAGCCGAGCATAAGATGTAACACGAAAGCAGCTGTGACTAAGTATGTTGCTAGAATATGTATGTTATTATCTAAATGTGCAGACTTTGTTAAAATTTCAAGGCAACAAAAGAAAAATCAAAGTGTGCTTCCATCTGCAAGTGTGACATAAGTCATATTAAACTTGCATGTTCCAACACTGGGCTTACTCATGCCCCTCCACGATCACGTCAAGAAACTCACACATGAACTCACACATGATCAGTCATAGTGAAAACATTTGTTTGCTCTAATAAGCTTGTTTTTTTGAGAGTTTTTTAGCGTCAATATGCCAAGTTTTTCACCTTAGCCAAGTATCCAAAGATGTTTAGTGTTAAAGGAAAATAAATGGAAGATAAACAGTTAGATTTTAGGCTTCAAAGTGTGGAAGGATAGAGGGAAGACGTTTACTTAGGTTAAACAGATAGGTAAATGAGAGGGTGAGAAACTTGGCATGATAAAGCAAATGAGAACAATGTTGATGAGAAAAATAGAGAATAAGATGTGTGGAATCTGAAGCTGAGCTGAGAAAGTAGAGGATGTAGGAGAGAAGAAATGAGGAAAGATTTGTAGAAAGACAACTGAGAAGGGGAGCTACTAAGAGATGGTGTATAGATGCAGAAAAAGTTATTGTGTTTTATGCTGTGAAGCTCTGCCAAACAAATCTTTCTGATCACTCCAGGTGGCTTGTTGGTTTTGTATCTGTAATTTTAATGTCTTTGCTTCAGCTCCAAATTGTAAGTTGTAATTTATAAACATCACTGAGACGCATTCACTCAGCTTAATGTAGGGCATGAATGGTGGAAAATACAACATTCCCACACCTTCTTATCATATAAACATCTTTTTGGGACACATTGCTACACATAATTATGACTATGTTGTTTCTTTGTTCAGGGCCATCGGGTATACAGACAAGAGGTGTTGCCCTCTCAACACCTGAAGGGCCTGAAGGATCTCTGCACCGGCAACAGCAGCACCATCACCATCACCAACCATCTCTATTTCACTCCCACGTTTCTGCGTCCTCCTGCCTCTCTCCCTCTCAGGACTGTTGCCTGGATGCCTCCCTGCCCCACCACACCCATCGGGCACAGCCATCCAAACACAGCCTGCACCATGTCAACAAAATCCTGCGTGCCAAGAAACTGCAGAGACAGGCTCGCACAGGTAACAACATGGTGAAGAAGAGGGGCCCTGGACGTCCCAGGAAACACCCTTTACCCTCGCCACCGCCATCCCCACCTCCTGCTGTTGAGACGAGTCAAAACCGGCAGAGAGAAAGAGTGGGAGAAAGGCTAGTGGGGGGTAGGGGGCAGGAGGGAGATACTGTGACAGATGCTATTGAGTCAGTAGTTCAGGGTCAGCATAGAAAAGGTCAGAAGAGGAAGCACTGGGATGGAGATGGGGATGAGGAAGAAGAGGACGAAGAAGGGGACGGGGAGGTAGAAGAGAATGAAGAGCAACTGCCAGACAGAGAGGAAAATCTGGGCAACTTGGTGGCAAAGTCCAGAACTGGGACAGGAAGAAGCTGGCTTACCCAGGATGAGCTCCAGCACTTTCATGGGTAAGCAAATAATCACCACACTCCCAAGAGTCTCAGCTATGGGACACTGACAAAGATTCACAGTGAATATCAATTGTTAAAGTGCTGGTACATATACACACATACATAGGAACATTTATCAAGTCCAGTCGGTACTAGAAACCAAATCATGGTTCTGTTTTTAGCTCAGTGGAAAATAAGCCAGATGACCACTGCTCCCCAGAACGCTCAGGCACTGTCTCCAGGGAACAAGCTCCACCTATACCCATACCCATACCCATACCCATACCCACCCAACGGGAGAAACGAGCAGCCAGACCTCCAAAGAAGAAGTTTCAGAAAGCGGGGCTTTACTCTGACGTGTACAAAACTGAAGAGTGAGTTCCATAAAAATCCTAGACAAAAATAACGACTCTCATATTCATGTTTATTTTATATACGAACACACATTATACATTTTTTCACGGCTGTTTACGTTTTACTATATCTCCGCATCCTGTAGCCCCCGGAGTCAACTTCTGCAGCTAAAGAAGGAGAAGCTAGAATACATACCTGGGGAACATGAGTATGGATTGTTTCCAGCTCCTATACATGTTGGTGAGTCTTAAATGTGATCACATGCTGTTCAAAAGCACAGGATGTGCCCATGTATTTGTTATTGGATTAATAGAGTGGTCTTTAACCTACTTGACAAATCTCAGTTATTTATGTTCATTTATCATGCTGCTTGATTCTGTATGCAGAGGTAAAGCACTGGCCTGTCTAATAAAGTTTGATTACTTAAAAAACATCTGCACTTTATTCCCTCTTCCACATTTGAATGGTTTCTGAGATTACTTTACTATATTTTTTACTATTATTTAAATGGCTTAACAGACCTGTTTTTCAGTTCAGAGATTTTGAGATATGGTGAAAACAAACTTTTAATCAAAGGGTTGAATTCCTTATTTACATGTATATGTATGTAAAAAAATACTTTCTCATTTTCTGATGTTTCAGATTTATTGTCTCTCTCCTGCTTTATTTTTTCAGGGAAGTACCTAAGACAGAAGCGCATTGATTTTCAGTTGCCTTACGACATCTTATGGCTGTGGAATCATGATCAGGTGATTAATCATATGGTGCATTAAGTGTTCTTAGTTTTTTTATGTGCAAAGTGAGAGACTGATATTTAGTCTGAAAGATTATGTCGTTAGTAATGTTCCACATACGCATTTGTTCTGATGTTAATTCCCTTTTTGTTTGTCATTCTCTTTTTGTGTTTCAGCTTCACAAGAGGCCTGATGTTCCGCTTTATAAAAAGATCAGATCAAGTGAGTATCAAGCTTTGTAGCCTGATCAGTTTATGTGCTACCGCTCTCCTCTTATACCATTACACTCAGGGGTAATTGCTATATTGGTTACATTGGTTGCTTTGTTATTGTGTGGTTTTATTGTTTGAAAAACAGGAATTAAAGATATGCTGGTCAAGCTTTGGGAGAGTGTTACTAGCTTTACATGTAAAATGGTAATCCCCTGTTTTTGTCACAGATGTATATGTGGATGTGAAGCCTCTCTCTGGTTATGAAACAACTACGTGCAACTGTAGTTTTCCAAAGAACTCAGATGAAAAAGGCTGCCTGGATGATTGTCTCAATAGGTAAAGACACATCACAGCCATGCAATTTATATATATTTAAAGAATTAGCAGGTCAGGTCTCTTCATGTTTATTCAGGATTGTTGTTGTTGTTTAGTAATGACATTTACAAGAATATAAGGTAAACGTAGGGTCTGGACCAAAAAAAATAAAAGCCTCCGCTTATTTTACAGTTCTGTTGCCTTTTTTCCAGGATGAGCTTTGCTGAGTGCTCACCCAGCACCTGTCCATGTCGTGATCTGTGTGACAACCAGCACATCCAGAGACATGATTGGGTGCAATGTCTGGAGCGTTTTCGAGCTGAGGGCAAGGGCTGGGGAATACGCACCAAGGAGCCTCTCCGTGCTGGACAGTTTATCATTGAATACCTAGGAGAAGTGGTTAGCGAACACGAGTTTAGGTGAGTGGAAGGACATGTCAGAAGATTTAGCATATTCTGCCTCTGTCTCTCTGCCTCTTGCACTTTCTGAGTTAATCTTCCAATTCCTATTTCCTACCTCTTAGGAGCCGTATGATGGAGCAGTACAGTGGCCACTACTGTCTAAACCTGGATAGCGGCATGGTGATTGACAGCTACCGAATGGGCAATGAAGCACGCTTCATAAACCACAGCTGTGAACCCAACTGTGAGATGCAGAAGTGGTGAGTGCCATCTCAGATTTAAAGCAGTTCCCTGCTAATGTCCTTGTTGTGCTTTTGGGTTCTTACCAAAACCCAGATTTGGCTAAGCCTTTTCAGGTGTGAGCATGTGCAGCTGCCACAAGCTGTTACAGGTGGATAATTGAGCCTGACTTGGTGTAAACTGTGTTTGTTTGTCTGTGATGACAAAAACGCCATATTGCATTCACTCGCACAATGAAAATTGTAGTGTTACCTTCTTTTAGGAGTTTAAGAGTAGGATTCGCCATTTAAGGACTGCCATGTATATCAGTAGTCTCAGAGGGTAAATAAAAGAGACAGGCAGTGTTAAGTGAAGCTGAGATGGGAGACGATGATTGGAAAAATGTTCCAGCTTGATAATTCAGTGTTTTGTTTCCTAGTGATTTCGTCACTTAAGGTTAATGAACTGGAAAATACACTAGCCTATTACCTAAACAGTCTGGCTTAATTGCTACCCATTTGTGTACCTGATGATTTGGTTGAAATGCTCAATATCTTACGCATATCTTTGATTCTGTAAGAGCTAAACTTACTGTAGTGTGCCAGAAAGGAGAGAAATATGCTTTGCATAGAAGTAATATTTTTGGTATGGTATCATCCAAATAGACACAGGACCAGCTGAGCCACAAAATGTTCTGTTACACCTATCATTTTATGGTATCATGTTATTAGAAAACGGCTGTTACAGAACCACAAGTTATAGTGAATCTTGTAGTTAAAAGTCACCGTGGGTGTACTTTAATGCATATAAATATGACCTTGGTTGTATGGTATTACACTCACTTATTATGGTAGAAATTCCTGGTTATATTTAGAAGATTTAGTAGTGTGAATTTACTGCAGCTGTACAGTTGGACCTTAGTTTGGATGCCTTAAAAGAGCTCTAAAAGGGACACATGTAGCAGGTGCACTCCATTGTTATGAGAATACCTTACCTCAAAACCGAAACCTTATTAATGTGGTTGCGTGGTGGTAATCTGATGAGATCACCTCAGTCACTCTCTGCCAGAGTTCAGAGGCCTAAATGGCTTAAAGGCCTTGCAGTACGCCAAAACAATTCACTGGTTTCCTGAGGGATCGTTCTCACAGCATGGTTAAATCCACTAAAGTCTGAGACCTGGCAGAGCTGGCTTCCCTGTGCCTGAGTTAACTAAATAAAACCTACCTTTCTTTTCTTTATTTGTGATTTGCCTTTATATAGTGACTCTGCAACATAAATTGCCTCAGAGAGGCGACAGTCACAGTGTACCCTCTGCTCTGCAGTCTAGCCCAGATCATAATCTAGGGCACTGGTCTATGTACTGTATGTCTATGTGTCTGTGTGGGTAGACTAGTTGGACAGAAATAAAAGACTCACAAGGATGGAGGATTTTCAGCACAAAGCCTGACGAGTCATCCATCTTGTCACAGAAGAGAGATTACATGCAGTCGGGCCTTAGATACAGCTGTAGTGCCCAAAGACAATGCGCTGAACCAGCCTTTTGCTCCTATAGAGGGAATAAATTATCAAGCGGCTGGAGTGTGCTTTATTCTTAGAAGAATAGTGAAAGCTGGAGCACAGCTTCATCTGGAGGGTAGAAAAGCAGGGATTACAACGTGATAAGTTGGTGCCAAGTCGAGCACATGAAAAATGGGACAGTCCTCTTTTTGTCCCAATTTTAAAATGGCTTTAATTCAATTGTCTTTCTAACATCAGTGCTTAAACATTAAGCTAGAAATCAAGGCATGAGCTGAGGTCATGATTGAACTTAAGGAAAATTTAACTGCAAGGTTGTGCTCTCCATGGATTGTTGTCAGACTCTTTTATTGCTGGTCAGAAAATTTGAACTGAAAATTGCATGCTTTTTGGTTCTGACTTGAACTACCTCATGTTCTCATGCCTGTTACATAATGGCAGATACAGATTTAATCTTGTAACTTTATTAATGGACTACAATTCTTAGAGGTGAGAACTAATAGGTCCCTTAGGTCAAAACACATCCTTGCCCTTTGCAGTGCCTGTTAGAAGAGGAATATTGTGAAGTATGTTTATAGTTGTGTTTTTTATTTTGTCTTAATGTTTTCATATTCTCAGTTCTTTATTGTAGGTAAAGACTTTTGTTAAACCATGTATTTACTCATTACACCTCTTGTTTATCTTAGGTCAGTGAATGGGGTGTATAGAATTGGCCTCTTTGCCCTCAAAGACATCAGCAATGGCACTGAACTCACCTATGACTACAACTTCCACTCCTTCAATACAGAAGAGCAGGTGAAGTATTATTGACCATTTTCCCCTCCTCATGGAAGAATAATTCAAAGATGTAGCTGCTTCTGTTTTAGCAAGAACATAAGTCTTATTGCTTTTTGTACTTGGTTTTCCTTGACCTTACAGCAAGTGTGTAAGTGTGGCTCAGAGAGCTGCCGGGGCATCATCGGGAAAAGCCAGCGTATTAATGGCCTGCCGGGGAAGACAGGAGGGACTCGGCGGCTGGGACGACTCAAGGAGAAGAGGAAGTCCAAACACCAGCTCAAGAAACGAGTGAGTGATTGTTGCAAAATTCAGGGGAATGTAAACTTTAGAGAGTGAGTACCTGATAGTTTGTACTTAATGCTTTATATTTATACTATTTTTCAAAAAGTTAAAAACTATATTTTATTGTTATCAGTGTTATAGTCTAATAAAAGACAAGTCCAAGTCTGGTAGTTTCTTGTCCAATATCAGGTGTAGTTTCCATGTAGGGCACGAATGTGTCTGTGTCCCAGAGGTACTTTTAGTAGGCCACAAGGTGTCTAAAAAAGTAACTCAGAATACCTTAAAGGGTATATGTTTGAAGCAGGACTAAATCGTATGACCTAAAATTTAACTGGGTATCATGTTTGCTGTTAGATTCTGGCAATCAAAACAGGAGTAAGGTGTAAGCTATTAAGTTAAGAATGGTTTTGTGTTAAGGTCAGTGCATGTTTTAATACAACTTTCTTTATGTTCAGGAGGAAGAATCAAGTGACAGCAACAAGTCTTACCCTCATCTCATGAAACCCTTGTCCAACAGAGAGAGGTAAAAACAGAAACTGACAAAAGAGAAATAGATCTCTGTGATTAAAAAAAAGTTATGAAAAAAACACATGACCTTGAGCTCTACATCCCATCAACACATTTTTACACTGGAAACGCCTTAATTAAATGTATGTGGAATGAGCTCATTTTAATGTTACAACAAGTGTCATTTTTCACCTTTTACCCCATTTGCAACACATTCATGGGCAGATTTAATATAGCATTTTAGCAGGTGCAAAACGCGTGCACCTTTTAACGTGTCTCTCACCTGCTAATATGGCAGGTGAATTGAGTGACAAACCTTTTGTCAAAGAGTTTAAATCACACATTTCACTGCTGATAAATGTAGTAGTACGTTTAGACATTTCTGCATCCTTAATCATTACATGACTTCTTGGTAAACTATTTCACTAAAACACATTTGGTTAAATAATTCATAGTTAGTGCAAGTCAAATAAATCTAATTAATGTTAAAGTTTTTTACTCTTAATCCCAATACTCCTTTAACAGGATGGTGTAGTGGCATATTAAGATTTCCTGTTTAAAAGAAGCACTCTGTCAGAGAGTACATTGGACATATCAAGTGTGACGTGTGAGTTGGTTTTGGCATACACAGACACACGCTGTCTTCACACTTCTCTCCTTCCTCCCCAATCATCAGGAACTTTGTTTTAAAGCACCGAGTGTTTCTCTTGAGGAACTGGGAGAAGATGAGAGGGAGGGAGAAACACGAGCTGCTGAAGAGAGAGGGTGAGAGAGAGCGGGACCCTGGCAGCCTGTCGATGTATGCACGCTGGGGAGGAGTCATCCGTGACGATGGCAACATCAAGTCAGGTGAGTGTATGAGCTTGATAAAGAGTTAGATAAAGAAACGCTGTTGTGCACAACTTAGCGAGTGTATAACTGAAATGCTTGTGATATGATATGTAAAGTAAAAATGTGTCGATCTGTGATGCTCATCCCTGGTTTTCAGACGTGTTCCTGACGCAGTTCTCGGCCCTGCAGACGTCACGGTCAGTTCGCACACGGAGACTCGCCGCCGCAGAGGAAAACACAGAAGTCACACGCACTGCTCGCCTTGCACACATATTCAAAGAGATTTGTGACATGATCACCAGCTACAAAGGTTAGTTTACCTGTGGAGAAATGTTCAGAATGTACTTACACTGGTGCATGCTTAGACAGCCACAGAAATTCACAGCTGTGTCTTGTGTTTTCTTATGACGTTTGACATTTCGCTCATATCATCTACTCAATCTCTGGCATGCATAACCTCATGCACGTGTACAGCTTTCATAAAAACAAATGGTTTTGTTTTTGCTTTGAAACAAGTGGTGATTCCACACATAATAGAAAGAGAAAACAGTTGGTGTCTGTTTATACATACATAGACTTAAATTGAAAAGGTTGCAATATTCATGTTTAAGAAAACTTTAGATGTTTATTCTAACTAACTGTGACTGACTGGAAGTTTATTTAGCTGAGTGTTTGCTAAATATCTAAAACGAAAGACGTAGTTACATTATATTAAATCAAAATGACCTGCTAGTTATTCAGTTATTGCTGGTTTTAATCATATTAGTGTTGCATATTTATTGTTTATATAAACTTTAGTTTGCCGAACATGTAATCTGCCTACATACTTATTCAATAAAAATCACCACATCTGCTATTGCCTGTATAATAAGGCTCTACAATAAACAATGATGAATGGTATTGTTTTGTCATACCTCAGATTCATCTGGCCAGACACTTGCTGCTCCTCTGGTAAACCTTCCATCACGGAAGAGGTAAGAGATGCAAACCCGCATGTCATTCATAATGTCTACACAGCAGAGTTACTGTTATCTGGTCCATCAGTGTACAACAACCACATGGTGTAACAGTTTATCTTCCAGCGCACATTTCAGCCGTGACAGCCTGTGCTTTGAGTCCGGTCCAGTATTGACAGTAATCACTGTCAAAACAATAACAGCTCATTATTTTTCTTTAGCTACAGTGTTAACATTGCTGTGATTGGGTCTGGTCGTATGGTTTCCACTAGGCTCTTCATATCTGTAGAACTGTGGACTTCATTCTCAGATGCATTTGATTTTGTAATGAATGTATTTTTAGTGTTACTGACAAACCACATCTGTAAGACTAATTATGTTGTTTTTGTGTACCATAAAGGAACAGCCAGTACTATGAGAAAGTGTCTGACCCTCTGGACCTGAGCACCATTGAGAAGCGAATTCTCACCGGCCACTACAAGACAGTTGAAGCGTTCGACACAGACATGCTCAAAGTGTTCCGCAATGCTGAGGTAGGCAAGTGGTACCTGAGGCATCAGATGCTACCATTAATGATTTTGTTTTCTTTCTGTGAGAAATGCAGAAAGAGCAGTTTTGTTTCTCTCTCTATCATTATACTACCATAAAAGCATTTTTTTACACTTGCGCCATGATACAGGAGCTCAGTTAATACTCTAATTAAGTCTAGAGTTCCTTAAAGTGTTCTTGTGATGGGAAATTAATTGCTGGCAGTGAAAGAAAACTTCTACAAAACTAGGGATGAAACAATTCCCTAAAAAAAATTTAATTCAAAAATCAAAAAAAAAAAAAAAATTTCAAAAAAGGCACTTGATTACCAGAAATATATTGTATCCAATATAATAATGTATTGTTTTTTCAATTTAGAATATGGTTTCTTCAAAACCCAGAATGTAATACAACTCTGAGTTTAGCTTTGACACATAATTTTTTTGCCTGCAATTTAAGAGAAAAAAAAACCCAATTAGCTGTTCATTTTTAGAGACTGTTGTTATTTTCTGTTTTTCATATTTGCAGCTATTAAATTAAACAAATTGCATCTTATCAGATTACCTGATTAATCATTATCGGTATCAATATAATACTGAAATATTATAAATAAAATGAAATGAAATAATATATCACTAATCGAAAGCTGCAGCCCTAAAACCACCATTATTACTTGTCAAATTGATCCATCAATTGAAACTGTCTTTTTACAAACGTAACTCAGTTTTATAGGAAAGACAGGTGTGAATGTGTCAAGGCTTAAGAAGCTGCAGAATCCAGTATTTGTCAGTAGTAGCACTGAAGACAAGAACTCTTGTGGGAATCGTGAAGTTAATCTCAAATTTCCAAAGCTCAATAAACACCAATGATCATTTAAGCTGTTACTCTGCAGCTCCAGCACATTTTTCTTCCTACGGAGTCATTGATTTAATTTCTTCCCTCATACGCAAACACCTCCCAAATGGGATGTAACTTCACAACTGCTGATCCTCTGTGCACACATTGCAGGTTCTTTAATTTTACATCTGTATATTGTAGCAGTTAAACAATTGCCACTTGAAACCTCTCAGAGAAGCTTACACTTCCATCCAGAGAAGTTTGAGGCGGACATCTAAATTTGATTCGCCCTTTGTCCTAGTGCCCTTATTGGCAGACTGAAACAAAGGAATAGGAATGTAGTTTATTGTTAAAATGAACAGTGGGATGTTGCCTCTGAAATGTTGGCATCTGCCACATCAGTTTTAAATACATCCTTTCTGTATCAGTGAACTTGTTCTGCATCAAATTGCCTATAGCTCTGCAGGCAGATCACTCCTATACTTTGTATGAGTGACCGACTAACAAAGGATTTCTCCTGCCTTAGATACGGATTATGTCATTTCTGCATGTTGTTGTGAGGTCTTGTCCTTTTGCCTTCAATTTGTGAACAAATAAAGTAGCTGTATTTACGACTCTCCTCCTTTGCCACCAGAAATATTACGGAAGGAAGTCATCAGTAGGCAGGGACGTGTGCCGCTTGCGGAAAGCCTACTACAGTGCTCGTCATGAAGCTGCTGTCCAGATTGATGAGATTGTGGGCGAGACTGCCAGTGAGGCGGACAGCTCAGATTCGCTGGAGCGGGACCATGGCCACCACCATCACCACGGAGGAAGTGGGCTGGGATCCCACAACAAGGATGATGATGTTATCCGTTGCATCTGCGGCATGTATAAGGATGAAGGCCTGATGATCCAGTGTGAAAAGTGCATGGTAAGAAAAAGTGTCAAATACATCTAGTTTTTCCTGCATAGAAAGAAACACATCTTTTCCATGATTTTTTATCTTTCTGGTTGATTGGTTACACCTGTTACAATGTCTGCTTTTCTTTTGAGACTTCACATAACTAAGGAGCAAGTTGTCAAGGAGATTTTCCAGAGGAGAGTGTGCAGTCAGTCTTAAGTGTAGACTTCTAGGCCAAAGAAAATAATTAAGTCACAAATACTGATGGAGCATGACCTCAAAAACTACTACAGTTGTAAATCACTTGTAAAGGAGATTCATTCATTCATTCATCTTCTGAACCGCTTAGTCCCGACAGGGGTCACGGGTGTGCCGGAGCCTATGCCAGCCAGCTTACGGGCGAGAGGCGGGGTACACCCTGGACAGGTCGCCAGTCCATCGCAGGGCCACATATAGACAAACAACCATTCACACTCTCACTCTGTAAAGGAGATTAATACAAATAATTTTGTCCTTCCAAGTGACTCAGAACCAAAAAATGAGAGCAGCTTTGTGATGATTGTTTCAACTATTTGCTTTTTCATGTGATTTAATAATCATTTATGTAATTCTAGGTGTGGCAACACTTCGACTGTATGCGGTTGGAGACCGAGGTGGAGCACTACCTATGTGAGCAGTGTGATCCTCGGCCTGTAGACAGGGTATGTCTATCCTCTCAAGCCATGAATGCCTAACTTAACATTTCCCCTTTTGTAGACCAAATTTGCCATCAGCTTCTTCTAATCTCACCTGTGTTGTTGTCACTATAGGAGGTTCCCATGTTACCACAGCCCAGCTATGCCCAGGCTGGCTCTGTCTACTACATCTGTCTCCTTAGAGATGACCTGTTGCTACATCAAGGTATATAAACCAGTAAAAACCAGAAGTAATGTGCTTACAGATGCTTGGAAAGTTTCAGATTTTGTACGTGGAGCAATCCAGCAGACTTTAAATATCTCTCTTTTTAAATTTTGGTCAAGACGATTCTAGCAAGTTCTATTCTAAAAAACATTGTAGACAAGTAACCTGTTTTGTGTGTATGTGTTGTGTACAGGCGACTGTGTGTATCTGATGAGAGACAGCCGACGCACACCTGAGGGCCAGCCTGTCAGACAGTCTTATCGTCTCCTGTCTCACATCAACCGAGACAAACTCGACATCTTCCGAATTGAAAAACTCTGGAAGAATGAGAAGTAAGTTAATAGATGGTGAACAATGGTGAACAAGCCATGAAGCTGAAGATCTTAATTGTTTAAGTTGTGTCTCAATGTTTAACATGCTGGCCTTATGTGTCCCCCTACTCTACAGGGGTGAAAGATTTGCCTTTGGCCACCATTACTTCCGTCCTCATGAGACACATCATTCTCCATCACGGCGCTTCTACCAGAATGAGTTATTCCGAATGCCTCTATACGAGATCATCCCCCTTGAAGCAGTGGTGGGAACCTGCTGTGTCCTGGATCTCTACACTTATTGCAAGGGTGAGGGGACAAACAAACATACTCAGCTCATACGTGCTTGGACCACCTCGTGATTTGGACCTTTCCTTTTGTGAATGAATATTTTTTTTCCAACAACTATTGCAGAGGTTCCCTTGTTGCTTGTGTAGCTCAGCTGCTTGTCTGCTCCCAGCTGTTAAGGCAGACAGGCTTTAAACACCACACATCCGAACAAATGCACAGGCATTTCATCTTCAAATATGCAAGGTTGCAAGGGTTCGTAGATGAAACTATGCTTGTCTCCATACAGGACGGCCGAAAGGCGTGAAAGAGCAGGATGTGTACATCTGTGATTACCGCTTGGACAAGTCGGCTCACCTTTTCTACAAGATCCATCGCAACCGCTACCCAGTCTGCACCAAGCCGTATGCCTTCAACCACTTCCCCAAGCGGCTCGCACCCAAAAGAGACTTCTCGGTGAGAGTGACAGGGGACCTGACAGGGTGGGGCTGCTGCGCTGGAATCTAGTTTTGATTTATAAGTACTGAAAGATATTTTAAGAGCAGAGGTAAAATTACAGCCCCGGGCACATTTTGCTTTGGCACTTCATCTTGTTCATAGTGTTCATGCTGCCTGCAGCACAGTCTCCGGTGAGGGTGGGGCTAACCAGATACAAATGAGAAAAGCCACCACTGATTATGGTTTCTGATCCAAACCGCATAGGAGTCTGCAAACTGTTGTTACCATCTTGTCTACATATATTAGTTCATACATTGTAATAATAACAGACTTGAAGAAAATTTCTAGCAGTCCACACAACTATAACTAAATAGCTATATTTGCGTCTGTAACTCTATCTATGTGTCTATCTCTCTGTCTGTCTGTCTATCTATCTGGAACAAACTGTGTGTGT
Source organism: Helostoma temminkii (assembly GCA_900302695.1). Taxonomy (NCBI): domain Eukaryota; kingdom Metazoa; phylum Chordata; class Actinopteri; order Anabantiformes; family Helostomatidae; genus Helostoma; species Helostoma temminkii. The sequence goes on from OMLM01007865.1 coordinate 30,205, forward strand.
GTCAGGAAACTTACATTAATGACACTTTCTAAAACGTCTCTGTGATGTCTGAACAGTGTTCATATTGATATTATACCTCAAGTATAACCCCAAGTATCTTAATTTGAGTTTGACCCAAGTCTGATTTTAATATTTTTTCAGCCTCATTATGTTCCTGACAACTACAAGAGGAATGGGGGTCGCTCGGCCTGGAAGAGTGAACGACCCAAAGGAAATGGAGGATGTGAGGATGACGGCTCTTCCTGTGACCGGGGTGACGACTTCCCACTTGAGGCAGAAGACGGGAGAGGAGTGGAGGATGACATGGACATAGCTCCAGAGGATCCTGAACTTCTTTCAGTAAAGCCCAGAAGAGCAGAGCGGGAAGGAGACAGAGACGAGGATGAAGATGAGGAGGAACAGGAAGGACAGGAGACTGAGGAGCGCAAGGAACTGGAGGAGGGTTCCACTGAGAGGATAGGAGAGATACTAGAACTCCCGTCTTCCTCTGCCTCCTCACCATTACACCTTCCAGCTCTTGGTAGGAGGGAGGCTCAGCGGGAACGACTCAACAAAATTCTGCTGGATCTGCTGCACAGAAATCCCAGCAAGAATGGTGAGGGACCGGGAACAAAGCAGGGGGGTAGGTCAACAGATAAATGAGGGTTAAACTTTCAGATCACTTGTCACACATAATTTAAACATACTGGACAACATATTAGACTATAGTTGAATGATAAAACCTGAGGTTAAATATGAAGCTGTTTGAGTGACAGTTCTAAAAACACCTGAGTGCTCAGTAGGGGTGGAAGGATCGGCCCAAATATCAATAGTATCAATAGGCCTTGTTATCAGATCGCTAAATCTGTTCATTAGTAATCATAAAAATATATACAGATTTAGCTAAAACGTTATCGTTAATTATGATACACTGCCGTCCACTACAGAAGAGTATATGTAAGTTCAAGTGCATGCTTTAAAAGTAAAAAGTATCTGGATCTGTATCTGAAATAATTGCATTGTATTTAATTGGTATCAGGTTTACATCTAGTAAAGGTTTACATCTTCAGTAAGAACCCATGAGCTTGGCAGTGCCACATTGACCAAAATATTGTTGGTTTGTTCTTTTTGGGTATTTTGTTGACGGTAACAGAAATATAAAATAATACCATGCTTATCATTTAAACACCTGCAGATGCGTCCCAGTGAAACCAGGCTAAACCTTCTAGTGCAAAGCAGTTGATAAAACATGCAAAGTAGCAGGTTAAGAAACAGTCTTTTTGTTTGTGGATGAAAAGTTGGAGCATGTTTTCAAAAACCTGAAATGACACGGAGTCGATTTTACAAAAGAAAAGTGGAATTTGCTGGCCACCCTACACAAAATGATGCTGTGTTAAAAGTCTTTCAGAGAGATAGAGTTGCAAATATTTTTAGAAAGTTTCTCAGGTTTACTGTTTTTTTTTTGTTTTTTTTTAATGTAATCCATCTGTAACAGAGATTCCTTTGCTCGCCTTTACCTGTTTCTGTGATACAATACCCCGTGTGTCAGCTGTGTCAGCAGCTCATTACATTTTTTCAGAACATTTCCTACTTTCCTCATACTCCATCTCCCTCTGTGTTCTTCCAACAGCAATAGATGTCACTTATCTCCTGGAGGAGGGCGCAGGGCGTCGGCTAAGGCGACGGACACTAGGATTTGGTGATTTTGTGGGGAGGAAATAATGTTGCTATGTGCCTGTCAAGCACACTGCCTTTTGTGAACAAGAGGCAGAAATCGGAGAGACAGCAAAAAGGGAAATGAGCATTGTTGGTTATTCAGCCATTAAGGACCACAATGCATCCCTGGGGGCTTCTTCCAGTTTACCTCTTCCAAGACTATCATCTCAACTCTGAGACGGTGGAGGGAGTTTGGAAGCGCTGACTCGATGGCAATTTCAGAATTTTTCAAGGAGCACGAAGAAAGAGCTGATCTAGACTTATTATTTCAGTAGTTGGATGCAGAACCAGTTTTTTTAATAAACATAGGAGAATTAACCCATGCACTTAAATGCATTGAACATTAAAAACATGGGTAGATGAATTCCACTAGAAAGCATCAGAAATGACACAAGTGGTACTGAATAGGGATAGACAGAGGGAGGGATGGCTAGTTGTTTGAGTCAGTGAGGATTTATATGCTGGAGAATTGCTCCCCCTAGTGGGGCTTAGCTGCAATGACAAAATGTGAGAGATGAGAAAAGATCTGCGCCAGGACCATGGGGGAAAATGGCATAGAAGAAATGTAAGTTGAGCAGTGTGCTCAGATGCTGCTCATGAAGAAGAGAGAACAAGGGTGGCGAACTGCACTTTTGGTACCATGGATTTTGTGAAGCTCTGTGTATTGTATCTATAATGAAAACACACTAACACTCTCACAGTATTGGATGATGCAGTCTGAAAAAAGTGAGTTAAAAAGTCTATTATCTTTTTTCCTGTTATACTGTAGTAACTCATTTAGGAACAGAAGAAGCCGGGGGTGTGTTTGTTTTAGAGTAACGGGAGGGGAGGGAAGATTGAGTGTGCGCTTTTGTCAGTCAAAGTGTCTTGCTGAGGTTTTAATTTTTTATTTTCTCGTGAGGCAGTCAGCTTCGCCCCTTCTTTTTTGAAGTTACATGATTCACCAGCTTAACTAAATCAGGCGTGTGGGTGAGACACCGGCTTTTATTGTAACGCCTTACACAGCCGTGCTCTCCGACTGCCTTGCGTGCAAGTGTGTGCGTTGAGTACACACTTACTGTGTGTCTGTACTCTGCCAGATTTCTTGGAGATATACCTTTTTAAAAAAATGGAAAAAAAAATTAAGGGCTTGATGGCAATTAACAGTTTTAAGAAAACTATGGAAAACAATACTTAACATGAAATGTATCGTGATGGTCATATTTTCTTAATATTCTGTGAGATGGGTTGGGCGGTCTATACTGTATATTGGGAAGGGAAGGGCCTTAAGATCCTTTTTTGTCTTTAGACTATGTTTCCGGTTGCCATGGAGAATGTTTTAAAAAGAAATTGTGATATTAGATGAGATTTTTTTCCCCCAAAATGCCTCTGCTAATAAAGGGACAGTCTGCAATGTCCCAGAGTTAAACTGACAGAAGTGACAAGAATGAGACACTGATGGAGAGAGAGGGGGGCGGGAAGCTGTACAGTGCCAAGTTATGTAAATATACACACTTTACATTGAGGAGTGTCTCCAAAAGCAATATCTTGAAAATGGATTTGTTTATTATTGTACTGTACAGGACTCAGCCCTAAATGTATTATGATTATTATAATAATAATATAATTTCTTCCGTTTGTATTACTATAATGAAGACACTTAAACCAGGAGGAAATGATTTTTTTTAATGTCCAAGAAAAACTTACCATAACTGTCCTGATGACATAAAACTTAAGCTGAGTTTTCGTTGCCTATAAATGAAATTCATCTATGTACTGCATGAGCAAGAAGAATGTCTAACAGACACAGAAGGCATTGGGACATAACAGTGACACAGCAACGACACCTTTGTCACTGAATATTGTTAATAATATTACTTTTAAGGAGAAATGTACTCCTTGTTTTTTGCTGCAAAGTGTTGAACACTAAAAAAACAAACCAACATAAAAATGTTATGATATTTTTAAATGGTGACAGAAGCAAAAGTAAAGCTGTCAGCCCAATATCATGTTATTATTTTCGTTTTTCTTTCAAATAGGAAACGGTTCTGTTTTGTGATAGCAGTCATTGTATGATGCTTGTACTTGTATTTGTGTGTTTTTGTGTGATTTGTTTAGTTATTTTTAGACAATCACAAAATAAGATGCAAGCATTGTAAATGGCAGACTGGTGGACATTTTGTGATGTGTACAGTTTGTCAAAAAAACTTCTTCCACTCGTTAAAAGTTTGTAATTATGATTCTTAAGTCATGAAAAATGCTGTTGGTTTTTACTTTTTGTTTATATTTGTTTTTTGTTTGTTTGTTTTTTAATAAAAAGCACTACATTATTGTGAGTACACTTGATGTTTTTGTGCTTTGAATGCTCCTAAGATTACAAAATACAGTTAGGCGTCTAACTTGTGTTTTGGTTCTCTGCCAGTTATTAATTGTATCTGCAAGTCATCTGTTGCAGTACACAATGTTTCCCTTTATTCAAGGCAAATACCAGAAGGAAGATGTTGAATGAGAGTGTGAGCTATTTAAATAGGAGGCTACACAAAACAAAGAAACTGGATTAGTCACAATCACATTGATTAGATCACATTGTTTATGTAAAGCCTAGTACTATTATATTCACTATAAACTCCTGTAATATATTCCATGAATACTGAATATTCTTCAAATGACCATCATAACATGCTGAAAATAATAGTATTTAGGTTTATAGGGGCTGCTTTCCATAACCATGTTTACTTTGCTTATTGTTTTGGCACCTCTTTCGGAATTCTCGCGATACTGCAGAACTTTCTACATTAATAAATGCTCATGTTCTATATCGGCCGTCTTTACCGATGAATTACTACTGATTATAAAAGTAGTAATGATTATTTACAATCAAAATTAATCATAAAAGTAGGTAAATAAAATCATTGGTAACTTTGCCACAAGTCTCGCGTTGGAAGTCTAAGCTCGAACTGGCGGTTGCCGTGGTAACGCCTGAGACGCTAGCAGGACAGAAGCGTAGCTAACAGCTAAGCTAGTTGACTAACTAGCTACTTACTCCTTGATTCAACACAACAATGTATAGAAAGAGGCACACCAAAGAGAAAGCAGAGGAAGCACCCGCTGAAGAAGATGCCTCAAAGTATTTAGGTAAAACCATGTCATCAGCACGTTAATCAACGTTGACGCCAACATTTTAATGGTGTCACCAGTGAGTCAACTTTTTCTGTTGACTTTAGCGCTAGTTGATCTGTTATAAGTGTAATATGTGTCATGGTGTTTAGACAAATGCAGATTAGTACTAGCTGACATCCGGCTTCTCAGCTTAAAGGCACCTGTCACTTTGGTGCTGCTGTACATCATCTCTGGAGCTGTGCGTCCATTGATCTGTTCTGTATCTTGTACTATTTTCTAGATTAATTATATTCTGTTCATTCTTTCTCTGTAAGTCCTGCATTCATAATGTTACTGAAGTTGTTAAAAGTGCAGAAGTATTAGCACAAACATATAAGTTAGTATTAAAACGTGATGGTAGTCATCCACAGCGGCCAACTTGACAATTTATAATTTGTAGATTTCTAATTTTATAAATTGTCATATATATATCAGGTATGTTACAATATAAGGTCATTAACTTTTTTAGTCACAAGCATTATAAAGTAACTAACTTTTGCAACTTAACTGGTTTATAAAAGGAGAATTGTTTTGGCAAAAACTCTTTTTGTTGTTTTTTAGTGCAGACTTCAAATGACACATCGTCTGCTCAGACCTTTGGTAAGTAACATTTTTAAGCTGTGTTTGGAAATAGTTGAGATTTGTTGGGTTAATAATTTAAAACTACCATCCCACAGATGAATATCACTGCTCTGGAAATGTGGAGATTGATTTTCCTGAGCTTTGTGCTCTTCTGGACATAAAGGATTTCCCAGCTGTCAGCACAAGGCATCTGGCCTCCTCTACCACTGAAACTATGACAGACGGAGGCGACACTGGTAAAAAAAATCAGTCCTGGTGATCTGAACATATTTACTCTAACAGAGAAACAGGAAGATACATCATAAAATTGTATTTCACATTTATAGTGATGATTAAATGATTCTTCTTTGATAATTATTTGGACAGAATTTGTTCTAAATTGTATACTAATTTGTTCACTGACAGAGGTGATACCTAAAACTAATGTTATGGCCTTACATTGGCTTTATATGAACAACATTGACAGTTTTCCATTTATTCTAACTTTTATCTAGTGTCAAATTTTCTGTACAAGCCATGACGTGGTTTATCTAATGCTGTGAAGTAGAGAGAATAAAAAACAATGAATACATAGCAACAGTCACTACACTGAAACTATAATTTATTTCTATAATGTCAGCCTTATTTTATTTATAATTAACACAATTGTACCTTCAGAGGACAGCCAGTCCAACACTGCAACCAAGCCACGTCTCCAAGTGGAGCTTGAGAATGAAAACCCACTCAGCGCCAAGAGCGTGAAGATTTCTGGTAGGAACAAAACATCACAGAAAAACATTCATATTTTTATACCTTATTTTTTATTTTGCATAACATTTAAATGTTTCACTTTCTATTAGTCTCATTTAGGTTTCTGAGCAGCCTGTAACCACCAGTGACCCCCTGTATTTAATGCCATGAATCATTAAAATACAATTCTTCTTCAATATACATAGGATGGCAGGTGGATGAGCACATTTTCAGAGTGTTACAGAAGATGATTCCCTCCTTGAACCAGCTGCAAAGCCTTCAGTGAGTAATGAGCTCTTGGAAAGACGTGCACTCCTTTTCCAGTGAGTGAACAAATGCCACTGATTAGCTGTTGTTGTGTAATCCTGTCCAATGTGTTACAGGTTTTGGAAGGCAGGCCTGACAGATCAAATGGTAATCTCCCTCATGAGCTCAGTATCCCTGTGCTCCAACCTCAGGTGAGTGGATTGTCACACTCTGGGTCTTTGTTCTGTTGCTCCCTGGATCACACCAGGTCTAAATCAATCTAGTAGAGAGGTCCACACAGTATGGTGAACAACAATAGATTGTTTTAAGTGATCCATTCCCCTTTTTTAGGGTTGTGGCATTAGAAGGTAACCCTCTTCCAAAGCAGAGCTTCCACCTTCTTCTCTCTGAGGACAGCATGTGAGTTTCACGACTGGCATAAAAGTACAAATTGATCACATAAAACTTGATTTGCATTTGCACACACATAGCCACACAAACATGCGTGATTCGTGTTGTGCTGTGTGTTTTTTTTTGGTCCAGAATCACTCACTTGTCCCTGAGAAATAACTGGATAGGAGATGAGGCTGCCCGTCTGATAGGGTCGGCTCTCTCAACACCCAGATCTGCTAACAAGAACCTGTTGTCACTCAACCTGGCATTCAATTCTATTGGTGATGCAGGTGCTACATACATCGCACAGGTATAACTCAGAACCGACTTTTTATTCACCCTACATGTTCCTCTCCTGACAGCTAAGATGTTTTGTTCATCCTTTTGTGTCTCTCAGGGCCTGCGGTTGAATCGGGCCTTGCTCTTTCTTTCACTGTCCAACAATCACATTGGAGACTCTGGAGCCGCTCAACTTGCTGCGGTATCAATTTACATTAAAGGTTTTAACATGAGAGATAATGCGTTTAAACCACTGGTTAAGTTGTTTTAAATTATATTCTGCTTATTGCATTATATTAAGTAATTTAATAAGCCTCCACTGTTCACCGCTTCCATTGTCAGATACTTGGCGAGTTTGCTCTAACTCATGAAGAAGTTGTGGAGAGGAGGAAGCTGCTTTCAGAAAAAGCTCAGTCTGTAAGTGTGGCTGTGTCTAACATCCACATATTAATACAAAGTTAAAGTGCCAAAAGTTAGGTGTGTTTCTATGGAAGTGGTATCGATGTTGATTGTAGACGAGGACAGTCTATGCAGTCATACATTTACTAGACCTCACTCTAACCTACAGTAACTTATAAGTGATCAAATATGTGTTAAAGCAGCTTCTAATGCTACATGACGCAAGCAAACAGTAAATACTCAGTGCTTTGACCTAGCTTCATATCTAGATTGTATCTGCTTCGGCCCAGCTGCTGTAGCCTGCCCCACTAAGGGGCTGATGGGGCAGTTTCATCTAAATGGCCCTGCAGAGGTCCAGCTGTTATCCCTATTTATCGCTCCTTTAGTCTCATTAGTAATTACTGATTATCTCAGAAAACAATCATTCCTGACTCAGTGTACCTTTAAAAGACAGAAAGCATACAGTACATGACCCGTCATGGTGTCTGCAGAGTCTGCATTACAATGGCTCGCACAAATGGTTTGTTGGCCAACATAGTCCTAGAGCCAGGCCCACAGTTGTCCAACTATAATCAGTCACTAACTGAAATCCAGTAGGCCAACGTCTGCCAACAAAACCCTAGAGCCAGCCTCGACTGATGGTTAGGTTTCATACCACACCCATCTGCCTCTGCTGACAGATCTGTATACATTTTTTTCTCCACATTTTATTTAGCTTCCTTTTTAGATTTTTAGATTTAGATTTTTTTTGGATTATTTATTGGTTGTTCCTATGGCTGTGTCATTTCCACAAAATCCACAAACTGTTATTTTCTATTATCACAAAATAAAATCTGGTTCGGATCTGATCTAAGGGACAATGGGGTGTTTTTCCGTAATCTACCAACACCTTCTAGATTGTAGCCTGGATTGAAATGGTTACTTATTTATATAATGATACTCACTATCAATATTACTAAATTTTTTAATGAAGCTTACTGTTTTCTAAAAACTTAAATGATCCCTGAACGCCATCTCAAATTAAATCACGTGTTATTTTATTCATTTTAGGAGAATCTGTCTGTCTCAGCGTTCACACTTTCCATTTACATGCTTCCTCATTCACTGTGATAGTCTAACCAGTGTGACTTAAAATGACTATTCATCCTAAATAGTAGAAATATTGGAATAATGTAAAAAAATATCTAAATACTATTATCCCTCTAGGCCTACATTTCATGACAAAGGCAGCCCAGTGAAAACACAGTGACTAACCTGGACATGGGTTCTCTAAAAACACAATACCGACATATTTATAACTAGAACATACTGTATAACAGTTTGCATGGCTTGCTATCACAAAGGGTGACTGAAAGGATACTGTTTTTTTTATTTGTTATTTGTTAGTAACTTTTTAAACACATTTTATAAATCTGCAGTCAGGTGCTGATTCTGAAAATGACCACCTTCCTTCAGCACCCAGCAGCACTTCACTGAGCGTCAGTAAAGGGGAGAGCAAAGGCACTTCCAGAAAAAAGGTAGTATACCAAAGTTATGAAAACTAACAACAAGGTTGAACTTATGGTGCTAATGACAAGGTGTTTGTGGGCGCTGAGTTTAGTAAATGTTGTGCTATGGATTGTTGAAAAATTACAGGAAGCATCCAGAAAAGATGAGAAGACAGCTGCCAGAGAGAACCCAAAAACTGTCAAGAAAAGTAATTGCTTTGTTACAGATGAAGTCTTTTTCTACTACCCTCTGACATCAGGAGTGTTTATTTATTTAAGGTGCCCTCTTTACATCTCTCCTAGCATCTGAAGTCAAGGTCCCTCAAAGTAAAGGCAGCAAGCCAGGGGGCAAAGACAAGCCGCTGTCAGCATATGAGGTACCTTTCTCAGGCAAATGGATTCAAATGTGCACATTACATTACATTTCTTTTATAACTTTTGTTTGTTTTACTTTGTTTTTCTTACAGGATCAATCAAATATGGCTCTGAATGAGGTTTGTCTGATGGATTTTGAAAGTCAGGTTAGAACATACAGTATGCTGTCATGCAGTTGTTCACTTCTCTCCTTCTTCACCAGCGCACAGAGACTGTGGAGATAGTGAACCCCCTGCTGGACCAGTCGGTGCAGCACAGTAACGGACAGATCCTTCTGCCTGGAAACACAACTCTCACCTCCCTCAACCTGGCAGGTCAGTAAATACGGTTCAGCTAAGCTCAAAATTCAAATTCAGTCCAGAAATCTCTCACATTATGTTAGCAATGTTGAACAGCAATATTGTTGCTGAGTATCATTACTTTCCCAGAGCTCTGCACAAAATAAATAACGGAATGAGACTTAAATAAAATTGCTCCGTTGTGTGTTTGTGTAGGAAACAGAATTACGGAAAAGTCTCTGCCTCTGTTCCTGGCGTCCCTAGAAATGCAGAGTGAGGGAGGAGGCCTCCTGCGTCTCTGTCTGCAGGTGTGTTTCACTTGACTCAGGTCGACACTGAGCAATCTGTGCACACTTCACTTCATTTACAAAATTACATTTAGGTGGTTATTCATAAAAGGTTGAAAAATAATTACATTTTTGTACTTTTAATTAGTTTAAAATATTTGGAAATCTTAAAGTATGTAACTTCTTAGAATCAGTTCAAGTAGAAATGTGTTCCACATCTTTTTTGCACCGGTAGCAGAGCAGGAAAATATTTTTGATTCAAACCAGTTTAATTTGATATTCATTTAGACCTTACCTTCCACTTTCTTTTGTTGTCATATACAGAGTTAGTATTTGTAACTGTATAATTTCTGTTTCCTCTTTCTCAGAGAAACCGCTTTCCCCTCGATTGCGAGTCCTATGTGAAGATAAAGGAGCTGATGGCTCTCACGGATCCTATTGAAGTAAACAGTCCTGAACCGACAGAAGAAGAGGGACAGGGGGCATAGTGCAGAGACAATGGACAGCTTTTTTTTTTACAGACTTCTGTTTGTTGTATGGAAGCAAAAATACATATATACTGTCTTTTTTCAGTTGTTGAAGAGATGAAAAAATTGGAGAATTATTAGTAACATCTTGTGGTAGAGGGGCAGTGGGTGAACAGAAATTGGCAAATAAAAATCCACATGCTTTGCACAGTCCTGCTAATCATAACACTGTTTACAACATCAGTTTTACTGCTTTGTTTTGCTCATGGTTGGAATTTACGCAAGTATCTGATACTTAATATAGATGAACCATTGCTGTGGCGTGTCTGCTAGTGTGATAACACTCACTGATGTATCAACCACAGGCATCACTACTGCTTTTATGTGAGGTGTGTACTGGTTTGTGTTAAGTGCGTATGTTTCAAAGTTATTATTTCTCGTGATATTTGTCCCCACAGGGTTTCCTCAACAATATGCAGTTAAGAAACTGCAGCTCAAATGAATTTCATAAACTTTTTTGCCTATTTGCCTATTTTAGATTCCTGAAGTGAAGTATTACTTAAGCTAGATTTTCCCCACAGAACTACAACAGATTTTAACATTAAACCTTTAATGGTGTCTTTAACTGCCTGTTCTGAGTTTGTATGTTTTTGTATATGTTTTCCTTTTTGTCTGGTTATGTTTTATTTTCTTTCTTTCTGCAGTCTCTTTTGCAAAACACATTTTGATCTCAGTGAGATTACTTGATTAAATAAACTTATTAGGTTAATTAATTTACCCTGATTTCTTATATTGGAGTTGAGCTTTCACAGCTATTTTTCATCCATACAGCCAAGTTAGTTTTTTATTAACAGAGAACTGAAACCTATTGAAAGAGATGATTACATGGTTCTTCACATGTCTGAAGACGGAGCTTGCCAGCTACTCGAGGTCCTGGAGTGCCACTAGGGGGACTCTTGATAAACATCATATAATATAGATTCAGCGCATTTTCTTATGTTGGACTGATATAATAAAGTATATATCTAACAAACAATATTGTTTTTTTTTAAGTTTAGTTAATTGTGTGTAATCGGTAATTTTTGTGATCAATCAACATTCAGCACCAAGTTATAAAACAAAGTGTAATTTCGGCACATATTGACCTCACTAACATGGCCGCCATGTGGTATGGATGTCGTCACATCCGGCCCGTGCTCAAAGGAACCATCGATATGAACCCGTCGCTTCCGGTAATGCCTCCTTTTCGGCAGCGGCTATTTCCTCGCCAACATGCCAGTGAGTATGCGCAGCCCCTTGCAAATACATATTTCTGCCATATAGACGAGACTTACGGAGCCAACACACACATACACGTTTACCTAAGAAAGTAGCGAATCGACTGATGTCAGTTTTAGAGGTCTTCGTTGAGTTTTGGCCACAGTTTGGCTCAAATAATCGTGAGCATTTGAGCGCATTGCGAGCGCGTTGTGACACAAGATGGCTGCGCACACACCGCAAACATGGAGCCATTTGAACGGAGGCTGTAGATAACACAAAAAGCTAAACATTAACAGTCGTGGTTTCATCTTGATTGCGGTAATTAGGCCGATGATTGAGTTACTTGATCTTTAATGTATAAATATTTGAAGAAACGCCCGCGATCGATGAAAATGCGTAGCCTGCGTTATCTAATCCAAGAAATGTAGGCCAGCCGAGGCTCCTTAACGTAGCTTCTGTACAGTTAGCAGAACAAAACAATGCTAATAGATCAGTTATTTTAGTCCGAATTGTAAATTTAAACGACCGCGACGCAGGATGTTATAGTTTCAGTGGCATATGCGTAATTCCAAATTGGTAAAATTTGAAATTTTTCTTGATCTGGTTCAACTTCCTTTTGTTCATTTGTCCGTTTTTTTTCCTTCAATGCAGCTCGCAAAAGACTTGTTGCACCCATCCCCTGAGGAGGAGAAGAGGAGGCACAAGAAGAAGCGCCTTGTTCAGAGTCCCAACTCTTACTTTATGGATGTGAAATGTCCAGGTACAGGTTTTCAACCTGCTGATTCACCCCATCACAACTGCTATGTGGCTGACACTGATTCAGCGCTTCACATTTTGTCTTGTCATTTCCAGGATGCTACAAGATCACGACGGTGTTCAGCCACGCTCAGACGGTTGTGCTGTGTGTGGGCTGTTCCACAGTCCTGTGTCAGCCCACTGGAGGCAAAGCACGTCTCACAGAGGGTCAGTATTATTGTACAGTATACACATTACCCCTCTACTGTGGTGTGGTTGTGTAGCACACTGGTCTTCATGTGGATGTGACTGGATTTCCTAGAATAAGAGTTAATTTGCCCATTTCTGTGTTGTATGTGGTCCAAATCAAAGTTGACTTTTTTTTACATACATGTAAATATGTATGTAAGTGAACACTTCTAGCTACTGTACAGATACATCTAAGAAATTCAGTCACTGTCACTAGTGTGTGGTCTCACAGCAGCCATCGGTGAGATAAAAACCTTCTAAGGCCATTTGAGAAAACTATATTCAGTCAATAGAAGGGAAGGTGAACAGGCTTTTGATAAGGGTCATTCTCCAGAAGCAGCAGCAGAACCAAACAAAGGTCAAAGGTTTTCCTAAAGTTTCTGACGCCTTAAAGTGGCTTTAACTACCCAGCAGAGACCAGTTTTGTTTTTTCATAGTGGACTTTGTTCTTGCATCCCAACTAACAAATAACAAGACTGATAACCTTCCATGTTTTGGGTTCAGTCTTTATCACTGTGAGCTTTCAAGTGAATGCAGTTTGTGATGAGCCCAGTTTGGTCTTTTTACCTGAGAGTTGACTTCAGATTTATTTTACAGGTAGTTGTTCTGTAAAATTTTTCTTTTTTGTAAAGTAACCACACACTAGCGCTGCATTTAATATCAACCACTATATGAAAATATACCATTTTTAGCATTTTCCTGGGACAAAGTAAGAACAGAATCATCACCAGTAACATTCTCAAATTTAGACACTTTAGATACTTTGCAAATATCATTTACATCTTTTGAAACGGTACGCCGCACTGCTAAGTGACTGGACTTCCTCTACTGTGGTCTTCCAATCTCATTCCAGTGCCAGATTGACCTCAGTTTGCAGAAGGGTTGGACTAGACCCATGGTTCCCCCCTTTCGAAGGCTGAGAACAAACATTTACTCTAAGGCTGCTGTAGAGTACAGGCCTGATGCTGCTGTTGGTGCAGCTTGCTTAGTCTCCATAAATGAGTCATTTTGTGTTTTCTTGTCAAAGCCGTTGTGTTTGAGCCTGTTTGAACGATAACTCTTGTATCAGCACTGTGTAGCACAATAGTGTGCACTGCCTGCAGGATTTCTGTTCAGTGAGGCTTCTCTTTTGTCATCAGCACTCAGTCATTGTCTCCTCTGGCAGGGTGCTCATTCAGGAGGAAGCAACACTAGCTGGTCTCCCGGGAGCTGAAGAGGAGAGGAGGGGTTGGACCGGTTGATATCAGCGTCTTGGACCAGGTTCTGGTCTGAAATGTGACCTGAAGATGTACTGGACAGCAGATTTATTTCCACTTTACATGTCAATAGATCGGTTGTTGCTGTAATCCACCCTCCACCCCTGTCTCTCGTAATAAAATATTGTTTTGGCTACAGCAACGGTTTGATGTGTGATTACTCTGCTCTTAAAAGGAAATGTTGTTCACAGTATACAGGTCATGTAGACATTCAATACAGAGGCGGGAGTATCTAGTGTATTTCTCTCATAAATTACAGTAGCTTTTATTACATAATCAAAAAGCTTGATTACTTTTGACTGCACATAAGTCTTTGTGAATCAGTGTTCAATAAAACAAAGAAAAAGCTTTTTGCAGTTTCTCTAAGTGAGAGAGTGAGAGACAAATGTTTTGCAATAAAAAACAACTCTCAGGTTGCATCAGACGCCAGTTATATATTAAATGTAAAACTGCTCTTCTGTGATCAATGTCAATATTCTTCTCCAACAAGACAAATTTGATGAAAGCAAATCAACGTATTGGTGGAAAATCCTGCATATTTGAATCTCACTTTTCAAATTTTAACTCCTTCACTGTAACACCCCTTATGTGTACTGGAAGTTATAATCCTTATTACCCTGGGATTAAGTTTAGTAGAGTCAAGCGCTGCACATCAATAGTTCGAACCAGAAATAGAGAACAACACAGTAAAGTATAAAAAACAATTTTGAGTGGAAGGAGACTTTAATTTATTGGTCAATACAGTAAACAGCAGGCTGTTTTCTCTTAATCAACTAATCTTTGCAGCTATTGATAAACGTTCACAGTTTGATTCCAGGTCTGATTCTCTCATTCCAGGAATTATGTAAAAATCTTTTGTAAGAATTGAGTTATGACTAATTTCTACATTTTGGTTTCACAGTATTTCTGCTACGACCTATTTTTAGTACAATTTTACATACTTCATTCAACTCTGTGTCCACTGTAGGAAAAATGTCCCAACTTGATCATTTTAGCTGCGTTAAAAGCAGATACATTCTTCATCTTCCACAGCCTCTGTCTACCTGTCGCCTCCGCTCACACCAGCAGTCTCTGCCTTCACCTCTCTCTCCCTGAGCAGGTGACGTATGGAGGAGTTCTGTGTGGACAGGGTGCTGGACAGGAGTGGCATCAGGCTCCTGAATCCCTCCCTCAGCTCCTCTACGTGCTTCTCCAGGCTGTGGATGTGTGTGTCCAGCTCCGCCCTGCAGGCCTGCACCTCGGCCAGCACGTCGTACAACAGGTTCTGCATCTGCGTTGGGGAGAGAAAGGTAATGGGAAACTGTTAATGTGAATTTTGGGGTTTTCACAGGGTGATGTATAAAAAGATTCTTCCACTCGGTTCTCTCACCTTGTTGAGATCCACCAACGTGTTCCCCTGGTCTGCGAGTATCCTCTTCTCCATCTTTACGCGACGGAGCCTGGAGACAAAACAATGTAGGTTTAGGTGCTACAGAAGTTTAATATGACATTATTACTTTTAGAGCAAGTTGTGAGAAGTGAAATTTAAAGGCTCAGTTCACCCACATGAACTGTCAACAGCTTACAGCAGTGGTTGTGGATTATACTGTTAACAGGAAGTTTTGATTAGATTTTTAAAAATTATTTTAAGTTTTAAGGAAATTGAGGAACATAAATTCCAATATATTTAATTGAACAATAAAGTTAGAAACCTGAGACACAGTCGTCTGATTTCAGCGATATCTACCTAAACTTAATATTTAGTATTAAATAATATTAGCCACGATTATCTACTGGTTGTACAAGACCAGCCAGGTAAGGTTGTAGCAGAAAAATTGAAGGGGATCAAAATGTGCAACAGAAAGTTTTATCAAGTCAAGTTAAGTCATTTCTTCTGTCGCTTTCATTTTTAAAGGCAACTATTTCTAAACATTTGGACATAACATAATCTGCAGGGCTACACACTGTACCACTGTATCATAAATTATGTGATTCACTGTAGGTGAACCGACCCTTTAAAATAACTGGTGATTAATTATTTGTTCAGTCCGTTTCCTCTCTCTGAATTTATTCCACTCATTTTGTCATTTGCTTAAAATTAATGTTCCGGTAGGATCAAATTATGTTTTAGAATGAGTGATAACATGTAGATGAATTCAAAATCAGAAATCAATAAAATATCACTGGGGGAGAAAATTAGTAAGAGAAAATTTGTGGTGTGCATAACCTTAGCTGTGGAAATATGTGTGGAAATAGCCACACCAGTGTAGTTATACTATGGTAAGTACTGCTTTCAAAATGTTGCTCATAATATTTAAGTACCAAGGTAAAACCACATTTATGCTGAGTGGCTCATTAAAAATCCATGTTATATTAGTGGATCAGAATTATAAATGTTTTAATGTGTTTTAATGTTGCAGCTTGTAAAGGTAGAGATCATAACACCGTACATGATCATTTGTTCTGAATATGGTAAATGCCATTTAATTTACTTAAGGATCACTGGGGATCATGAAAGTGTTATGATTATACTGTAATTTATTTTATAAGTCTGAGTCTGAAAGTGAACTAGTAGCTATCAGTAAAGTTTCAAATGGAAATTAAATACAGAACTTAAATAAATGCATTTAGTAGCTTTCCACCACTGCTCAGTGCTACACTAGTTAGCACCAATGATCTGCTGTTCTCCAGGATGTACAACTAATGCCATTTGTTAATAAAACAGTACCATAAGCACTGATTCATAAACATGTGAATGTTATAGCACAAACACATTGATATGAAAAAGCTGTTGTTTTTTGCACTGTGATTGTGAGTGTTAAGAGTCTTACTGGTGGATGGCCAGAAGCAGCTTCCTCTGGTGCATGCGGACTCTGGTGTGGTCTCTTTCTCTTGACAGCTTAGTGTGTTTGTAGATAAGCCAAGTCTCTCTCAGCACATTTGCTGCAGCAATTTTTATCTAGTGAAAGGATGTAGGAAATCACTTCAGAGAGTAATTTTATGTTTATGCACATAACCTCAAAGGGCTGTTATTTACTGCACATGCTGAGTAACACCTACATAATGTAAACAGCCGACTGTACTATAATCATTTTTCTAACTTTCAAACTGCTGTTTTCAATGAATCTTGTTTGAGGTTACTTCTTCAAAATTCTGCCAATATCTCACAAAGAACCAGATCGCTGCGGTATCCAAAAATCAAAACATGCTCCTAGAAGTGCATATAAACAAGGTGATTTAGTTTAAGGCAAGGTAAACTTATTTCACCTCACAATAGTCTGATCCCACTGCTCAACACAAAAAACCAGCATGTTGTGTTAAAATGTGGCATCCACAGTGCTAGTTAATAATAAAACTCTAAGCTATCATGCTGTTTAACTAACTGAAACAAGCAGAATACAGCCACTATGGGGGGAATATTATTTACCCTCTTGGTGATGTGGGAGTCCATCATAAAGTTGTGAACATGTTTCTCTGCTCTGGTTAACTCCAACTTTCTGGCAACGACTGCCACCACCAGGACTGTGCAGCCTGCTCCCTGTGAGAGTCATTAAGACATTCAGATTTAGATTTGGATTCAGTTTATATGTTGTTTTTATTTTTTTTACAGTGAATTTATTAACTTGCTGTTTATATGTCAGTATGTGTTTACCATTATCCCCGTAAGGAGGCAGATGCTGCGTCCACAGTAAGTGTGCGGCACCACGTCTCCATAACCAATGGACAAGAACGTGACAGAAACCATCCACAAGGCCTCCATGTAGTTGCTACTGAGGTCTCTGTAGTTGTGATGTCTGTAGGAATAAGAAAGACTCTTATTTAGTGTCTGACATTGTGTGTGAACGTAGAGCTGGTTGATAAACAGGTGTGCTGACATCTTGACATGAAATGGATTTTGGTTCATGTTTTCATGTAGCTTGACTTTTTCTGGTCTTTAATGCTTCTTTTGTCATCTTAACTGTAGATGAATAATGTGTGGACACCTTCACATTACTGACTACCTTTCCTTACTCACTCCTGAATATTATCACCATTAAGATTAGTGATGTTTGATCTCATTATTAAGGCGGTGCCGGTACAGAGAGAAAACTGGAGCTAGAATGTCATGTTGAATCCTGTTAATTACACATCACTATAATCTGGGCAGTGGACCATGCGTGTATCATCATACCTCTCACAAACATGTAAGCCCCATGCTGCCACAATCCAAAGAGAAACGCTGAAAATCATCAGCACAGTGCCAGGGTAGGTGGTCATTAGAGTTTTGCCAACAAACCGGGTGTTGAAGTGTATCTAAAGATTACAGAGGGGATACGTTACATCATAATTTTGACAGTACTTACTTACTTAGCCAGACTATTTAGGATAGCACCCGTCAGATTATGATTATATAATACAGAGGAGATGAGGGATAAGAAAACTTGTTCTCAATCTGGCTTGATACATGGATAGTAGGTTTGGCATTGCAGAGGGGAGACAAAGGTCATTTTCGTCACTCTTAAATAGCAATAATAAGGGAGGGGATTAGCCAGGTGCACAGTATCAACTGTGGAAAAGAAAGCAGACAAGCGAAGGAGAGCTAGCGAGGGACATAATCAGCATGTGAAATCACTGGGATTCATGGAAACTGTGATAGTCACACCTCAAGTGTCACACGTCTACAGACCTCTCGACCCACCTAGACATAAGACATAAACAGATGTGCATGAAATGTTCATAGAAGAAGCCCAGCCCAAATCAAAAATATAGATATTAAAATCCCATGAATCATGTTCTGTAGCAGGTTGGTGCCCATTTGTCAGAACTGATGGTGCAGAAGCTAAAATTTCACTCTTGCATTCAATTTATGATCTCATCACAATACTATCCAAGCCAGTTAAACCCAAAGCCAGTTTCTAGAGTAGTCCACCAGTGACCGCCCACCTTATTGAGCGCTCCAATACTGCGGGATGCGGTGTCAGTGAAGAGGCGGCTGTGCAGCATCATGGCCCGGCCGAGCAGGTAGAGCCTCAGGAACATGGGCAGAGCCAGGACGATCTCCAGCTCTGTTTCTGACAGTGTGAGGCGAGTCGTGGTCTGCTGGAAGTACGCCATCAGACCCACTGGATAGGGATGAATGGCCACTGCTGCCAGCTCCAGGGCTATCAGAGCCAAACGGTCAGTTGTCATGGCAATCCGCCAATCCTCTGCACCAATATCGTGAACGTAGAGCTACCAGAGAGAGTGTATTATAGTGAAACTGAGCACTTTTTTTTGTTAAATGACACTTTCACCTCTCAGATCTTCAAAATCCTTCAAATTAATCATTAGTTTTTTACAAAGAAGTAACTATCCAAACAACAAGGGCATTTTACACAGTCAAGGGAGATAGTGTGCACATAGTTAGAAACAGGTGCAAGACAGAAACAGATTAAGGCAAAAACAGACACAATCTTTCTGAGAAGTCTTTAAAATTCAGAGTATGCCACTGCAGGAGGACTTATAAAAAGCACACATTACATAATTATGAATAGATGTGTTACCTGCACCTCACAGCAGTGGTACGCTACAATGAGGCCGAGGAGTATGAGCGTAGACAAGCTGATGACGGACTTGAGTGCCAGGGAGTAGACAGAGCTCTGTGGGAGACACACACACATTTTCTGACTCTTGGTAAACGTTTACAGCCCAGCATTACATCCACATCTCTCAGAGGTTTTATTCTGGGTTCCCTCTCTGACCTTGCTGTAGATGCTCCAGGAGAGCTCTGTTTCCGTCACCATCATCACCACCCCGAATATCCCCACTGCCAGGGCGCAGTCGTTCAGCCGCTGCCTCCTCAGAAACAGAGCCCTCCTGCGGACCAGCCGCCACCCGATGTTATGGGTCTTCCAGTAGTGGTCATCCTTGGGGTTAAGCTTGCTTTTTGGACTGGGTGGAGGACTAGCGCTGGGGTTTGAGCTGGTACATTCAGCTCCTGGCAGCAGGCCTTTGCCCTCAGATACATCCTGGTGATACTGAGATGCCTCATTGTGTGGCTGGATGTCATCATGCTTGCTGGTGATGATGATCTCTGGGAGACTCTGGCGCTCGTGCATCTCCAAAGTAACGTTGCGGTGACCTCTGCCTTCAACATCCTTCACGTCTAAATGTGACCGGCAGGGACCCTTAAAGGGTGACCCACAGGGAGTTATGGGGATGTCAGTGAATGAGGTGACTTTCTCCTGGAGTCTGTGAGATGCTTTGGCTTTGCACTGGTGATTTCGCTCCTTCTGTCCTGGATTTTGTCTGTTCCCCCCTGACTTTTTCTCACATTTCTTTTCTTTGCCTTTGGCTTTATCTCCCCTCTTGTTGCAACGAGGTGACGGTGTGACATACAGGTGACCGTTATATAGAGGTGTGGTGGCCATGGCCTGGGTTCTGTCCAGCCAGACAGTGTGATCCATTGATGATTGGATGTGGTGTATCCCGCACTGAGGAGTGCAGGCCTGAGGCGGAGGGACCATCCTGGGTGGAAGGAGGGGGCGCTGGTCCTCCACATCATCTCCATCCACCACTGACAAGTTCATAGAGGGGGAGTGCTCCATGGTGAGAGGGTTTAGAGGTGATGATTCACAGAATCTTTTAAAAGGGTTCAAGCAGAGAAGGCACGAGACAGAAACAGATTTTAGTTGAAACCTGAAAACAACATGTGAGGTAAACTGCAGCTCAGTTTGTACCCAATGTATGTTGCTGAGTTACCAGAGAAGAAGTCCCATACCTGCTAGGTTTGCTCGCGTTCATTTTTCTTCTTAATTGTACTCTTTACCTGTCAATAATATGATTTTAAGAAGATTATGTTTCACACTTAGAATATCTGAACAGCAGCAAAATTATGTCCCATCAAAAATTGTTAGTTTCAGTACTCAATCATAAAGATCAACTACAAACTTTAGCAGCTATGCATCTTAATGTTAAATAACGTCTCCATTCGGTCTGTTTAAAACAGCAGTTCTTACCTTTCAGTAAGGATTTCCACAAGCAATCCGCTACGTGGATGAAAAAAGGCCTTAACTCCTCTTACGCAGGCAACTGTTTTATGGTATTTTTGTATTCAATCTTCTTATGGTCCTGAAGGTGACATCTGGCTGAATCACAAAGACACCCTCCACGTAAAATCCTGTTGCAAATTCCAAAGAGGACTCGAACACATCGCTGTCATTAAGAAAACATTCAACATTTAAAGTCGGACGCAGTAAAAACCGATGAAGCTGCAACACCAGTAAGCTCCAGTGTGATCAGGTCAAAATATTCCAGACGGCCTCACTTTGGATATATGAACTTTCCAGCAATCCATCAGCAGCATCAGCATCTCAGAGCCCCTCCCATAGATTCAAAAAGCGGTTATGACGATATACATGTGGATTTCCTTTACATTTTTAGACATTTATTCCCATTGTTTGCCATGTTTCCAGCTTTACGACTGTCCACCATCAGGGCTTCTTCCTTAAAGCTGATGAAGCTTAATGACTGCAAAGACTCAGATGCAGATGTTACATGGAGCAAAGGCAAAGAATGAGTCATCTGTCAGGGCTGTTTTAGCCGGGATTGGCAGATTTTTCCCTCCCTGTGTGTGTGTGTGTGTGTGTGTGTGTGTGTGTGTGTGTGTGTGGGAATGTCAGTCTATACATGGGTGACCTGGTGTCATAAGTCGCCTGAAATGATAGTCACAGTTTGAGAAGAAATGCCATTATATTACTTTTCACTTGTAATTTCAACAATTGGCATTGTTATTGTCATGAGGAAAGTCCAAATTTGTTATACAAACTTTTTATTTTTAAAACAATCTAACCTTCAAAGACAAAACTGTTCTCAGTTTCAGTTCAGTAGATTAAAATCACAGATTAATCAAGGGAGGAATAGATCTGATGCTTATGAGCTTATGAAATATCAAATATGTCACCTCTAAACGATACAATATGCACAGAGAAGGGTCGAGTATTAAGATTTAAAGTCATAACAATGACATTCAGCATCATTTATTTATCTAAATCCTTGTGACAGATGGCTCTAAAGATAATAGAGTTTGCTCCAAATGGAAAGACCCACGGAGCAAAGGGTGGGTGGAGCTCATCCGGATAGTAGCAGGATGAAGAACGGTATTATCTAATCTGAGGACAACATGTATTTAAAGACAGACAGAGGGAAAAGGAGTGTGGAAGGGGGGGCGGTGTAACTGGGCACAGGTGGAACAGTAAAAACGCGCTGGTATAATTTTTACCTCCTCAGACATCCCTCCAGATGTAAAATAGATTCATTATGCCAAAAGACTTTGCCAGATGCTTCTGTCTGGATTTTTTGTTTTGATATACTGCAGACAGGGAGCTCCCAACTGTCTGTGCCTCAGCGCATGACTGTCAACACCAAACCCTTGTGGATGGCATCTGATAAATACAGATGGCACGTCACATTTTTGCGGAGAACTAACTGCTAAAATTACTTTTTATTGTTTTGTTTTTAGAGTTTTATTTTTATAGGACTGACTCTGGCTCTGCTGTGATTTACAGACTACAAATGTTCTTAAATTATATTGTCCTTTCAATAAGAAGATGCTGAAAGGATATATGCACATCTGCAAGGCTTCAAATTAATTCAAGCTTCCAGCCAAGTGCTTGTAAATCCTGGCTGCTATACTGGTGTCTAAGTATGTCAGTTCTTCCTGCTTCTGTGGCTGGTAGCCACCAGGTCTTCAATTTGTCTCTCCTATTCCAAATCATCCTTTGGCAGCTAAGGAAGTGAATTAGGATATTTTGAATCCACTAATTGCTGTGGCTGGCAAATGGCAAATCTGCTTCATGCCCTGAATCTTATTGAGTGCCAGTTCATCTTCTGGTCAGGCTCTTAATTACGTCTGTGTGATCTGTAGGGGAGCATCGGTTAAGAGATAAACAAATTCCACTAGGATGCAAACAGTGATTAATTTTGTGTTTTAAATGTTAAATGTGATGATTAAGGTTGAAGGATATTTTGACATTGTGGGAAAAAGGCTTATTTGCTTTCCTGCCTAGAGTTAGAGTTATTAATATTAAAATATTTTATAAGATCCATCAAGGTGAAAAACTGATATACAATTCAAAATGTCCAACTTCTGAAAAGTATGCTCATTTATGCACTTGGAGGAAAGCTAACCCCTCCCTGGTTGTTCCTTCATAGTGTACATGTGGGCTCATTTTACAAGTCTACATTAGCGGCTACTATCCTGACAATTCCTAACTACACTGTCAGAGGCTGTGTTGTAAGACATCAGGTTGTGACGAAGAACAAGACGTTGAGTAATAACTGGTTATATTTCTGGTTCTGTTGCATCGATTTTGACACGTAAACAAAATATGTCCATTTTGAGTCAGACGTTATTCAAATGCAATGCTAAACTGTTAGAGAAGTGTTTTAAGATTTCACACCATATGATTTACTTGGATGTTGTCCAGCTATTCCACAAGCTGCTGCGACAGGATGCAATTGTCTATTAGAGGAGAACTTCATCTACTCAACTCTATTCAAGACAAAAAAAGGCCACTCTGACAAATAACACGTCACAGTCAAGTGGATGTATGTGCTGGTTTTGTCGATAACATCCTATTAAGTGGAGGGGACGTGTCAGCGTAGGAGAGGACCTAATCCAATCAGCAGAGTAATTAAAAACACACAGCACAGCAGCCCTGATGGCTGATGGCTGCATTGTCAAGGGCGGCATTCAGCATTTAGCACAGAACTGTATTCCTGCCAGGTCACAGAGGTGGCCATGGCTGCAGCTGTGCAAGTGGACTCACAACCCACCACCGCCCCTAAAAAGAAAACCAGAGTCATCTGTGGCACCTGTCCACATGAACTTCATAAACCTCACTGTCTTCTTCTAAATGGCTTGGGCTCATCTGCCTGTATTGTTTTCTAATTAGCCTTCTCACTCTGCAGCACTGGCCCTCATCATCTTCTCGTTTCATTTACCCCAGTTTTTTTCCTCATTAATTGACACTCTCACTTCACTCCTCTCAAAAACACTACTGCCAGCTTCGCTGAGCTCTAGCCAGTGTGCATTTGGAAAACAAACCACCAGATGTCACCCACGCCTCAGTGCCTCCAATCTGTATTTTTATGAAGCGTAATGAATTATGTTTTTGGCACCGTGTCATACTGGTGCTTGGTGCATAACAGCACAAGGAGCTTTTTTTTCCAAGAAGCAATTGCAAAGTCAATTTCGCACACATTTAAGAAGAGATATTGCAGGAATGCAGCCACAGCAGCAACAGGATGCTGCCCCTCTGATGATCCATTACTGAGCCACACTGTGTGTCCTCGCTCCACGCTTGGTGCAGTTTTCTGTGCCTTAACTTGTGACTTAGCCGTCCTTCTTTTCGCCTCTGAGGGCCACTCTCCATCCTCCGTGTGCAGCTGAGCATGAATCCGTAGCTTGGGATCGGTATGAATGTGTGACATGCTGCCTTGGAGAGGGGTAATTCCGAAGGGCAGTAGAAGTAATAGGGTAATCTATTATACAGTCCAACTCTTTCTTCCTCCTCTCTTGCTCCCCCCACTGCCTCTCTCTTTCAGTCTCCTGGTTTCTCGCTGCCTCTGCCCTTGCATCAGCATTTCGTGAGGGCAAATGAGAAGAAGAGTTTAACTATGCACATTCCTGTTGCCCTCCTGCAGAGACCAGCACTTTCTCAATTAAACTGAAGTCCATCTGCCGCGCTGATTCAAAGCTCACCCCATGCTGAGTGGGAGAAGCTCGCACACACACATACACACACTTGTAGGCACGCACCGTTTCCAGTGCAGCAGTGCATGACCATAACCGCTGTGGTGTGTTGTCACATGTGTGACCAGCTGCCATTTATTATGACAAATGTAGTGTTAACACACACAGTGGGAATACGTAAAGGGAATGAAAAACAGGATATGTGTGAAATGAGAAGCTCTTTTTTTTTTTAGGACATTTATATGTAGAAAACAGCTTTTACAACCGTTTTTAATAAAATGCATGATTTGCCCACAGAAACAGACACGATGAGACAAAAAGACTTCAACTTGCTGCTAATGATTAGTCAGGATAGTTGAGTTTGTGTTCTCTTTGCCACAAACTGAGCACATTTAAAACATTTTTCAATTCCCTGTATGAACGCCCCATCTTTTCTGTATGTTACAGCTGGGGAAGGCTGTTTTCCCATTGTTTCCACACTCATCCTTCTTCAATCAATTCCCCATTAACGTTAAAATGATTAAAAATTGTGTGCATCATCTGTTTCTCTTTTGTTTAACAAGGTCAACTCTAAGCAACAGATCACTTAAAACCTCATCTTCATCCACCTCCTGCTCCATCTTCAATCCTTTTACCCCCATCACTGACATTTCTCTCTTGTGCTCTCCATTTT
>OMLM01007866.1:0-16605 GCA_900302695.1 Helostoma temminkii
GACACCTCTCTTGTAGTTTTAAACCAATGTTCACACTTAATTTCTCTCTAATTTCTCAAGTATAAGTGCCATCATTTACTCTGTAAGAGAAACTGGTAGAAATCTGAGCTAATCATCAACACAATTTAATAAAGGTAAAGCAGTGTATTATTTAGAAACAGCAAGTTTAATTGTACCTATTACTTTTGGTCTAATCAGGCAGGTTTACACATTAGAGGGTTGAAAACAGAATCTTTTTCTTACATACTGCCGGTTTAGCAGAAGACGAATGCATACGGTTGCCTGTTTAATGAGGTAGCTGCTAATGAGGTAGCAAAAACATAAACAAAGCCAGGATCTGCAGTGGTATTCAATTTTTCACAGTGCACCTTTGATGAAAGTCAGCCCCGTACATGAACACGAAGACTGTCTTATCGAATCAAACGAATCACAGCTTGGTTGTCAGAAGAGCATGCAGATTATGGTTGTGACCACAGCTGATAGGGATGACATCACTGCCTAGAGGCGGCGATTTTCTAGAAAATCACCCGAATTAGCCTTCATCTGTAAAAGTAATGACGTTCACTTTTCATTGCACGGAAACAGATTTCAGAGCAATGGCAAAGGCAGCATTCCCCCAGGCATGAAATGTTTGATGTTTACCTCTTTGAGGTTCTGATCCAACGTTTTCATGGCTGTCCAGATAGGTCAACAACAGACAGGAAGAAGAAAATCTCAAAGCAGAGGCTCATATGCAACTTTAGTTTCTGAGTATCAGATTCTTTAAATCCTGCCCCACATAAAAATGGTGAAAATAACACTTGCTCTAAGTGCTCTTTTTTTAAGGTCAGGGTAATGACGCATCACACATTTGTCCCTTTAGAGGTAAAATCCGTTACGACCACCTCAGTATAAACAAATTTATTCTCATGCATTTTCATTATCTTCCAGTCTTTCTATGCAACTCCTCCCTAATGTCAACCTCTGCCTCCTGCTTTGTCACCACTCCACTTAATCCTCTCAAGTTGTCCAACTGATAAATGATGTGTGTGCCCGTAGTGTGTTTATGTGGATGGGTGTAAAAGTATGTTAGCCTGCATCCTGTGGCTACGTTCACCATCCTGCACATTGTCTCCCATAACGGCAGAAGGAAATTAATGAGAGCCTGTGTTCTTAGGCGCTAACCAGCAACCTTGACCGTTTCACCGTTGCATTCAACAACCATTGCTCCTGTCTGTAATCATTTGCGCAGCAACTGGGACACCACACCACACCATTCACCCACAGGACAGAGAAATAAATGGAAAATGTAATTGAACCACAAACCTTGAGGTTTGAAGACGATGGTACTACCAACAGATCCACAGTCACAGCACTGAAATATTAACACTAACTTTTGACAATTACCTGAGAACTCCCATCCTATCTGTGTCTGGGCTGTTGATGTTCAACTTAGAAGTAACCTTAAACACACCCTCGCTCCTCCTAAAGGCGTCACCCTAGTGCACACACAACCACCTCTCTGTTACATTGCATTTAATAAATACTTTGGATACGTGCCGGATGAAATTCTAGGGTGTAGTTAAAAGGTAACTTACAAGGTAAATATGTGTAATGATGTCATACTAAAACAGTAATCTTAGAGCAGACACGGGCCTGAGATTTTGTTTTTTAAATGATTATGCCTATATTTTATAAGTGATGGTAGACTCCCAAGTCATTTTCACATCAGAGGAAATAACCATACTTTCATAATTTAAAATTAGCCATCTGTGAAAGACAAGCAGAGGCACTAAACCACATTGCAAAAGCCATATGTGAGTGCAGGTCTGACCATAATATAGTAACTAACTAAACTGATCTTGAAACAAGATGTGTCAGGATCTGTGAGATTCAGCTCATCCGATGTCACTGACTCATCACATCGTACATTCACTAATCACTTCTGCTAAAACAAGCCCTAGGAATCTCTGAAAACCATCTGGGGAAAGGTCTGTCGCAGACACGAAACACTGCCATTTGATTCTAATCACAACATCAAGTATATACAGTTTGGTCACAGCATTCCAACATCTCTTATGCTTTCTAGACCCAGACAAAAACTTGTTCTATAGCTTCCTTTCTTCTCTCTCTCCATTTGGATTGGAGTGCTTGTTTGCCCCAGGGAGCCACCAAAAGCATAAACACATTTCCCTCCCATCATGTTCTGGAGTTAGTAATTGCCAAAGCAATTGTTTAAGTGATGCTGAAGGAACAAGGGGGCGTTCGGATGCTGTTCTCTACTGTTATTAATATTTTAATACAATGTGCTTCGCTCTGCCGGGACTGACTCCTGTGTTGTCTCGCAGTAACAATACTGTCTTTTGGTTTGTATTTTGGGACATAGATGTCTCTGTAGCTAACACGGTTTTGGTTGTGAATAATTTGATTTTGTATGTTGCCATTGTTTTACCAGGATAATATGATGAGCAAAACATTGTGCTTAAAAAATAAATAAATAAACTTGAACGTTTTAACATGTATTGTAATTTACAGAAATAGACTGATATATTATTTTTGATAATCTTAAAGGTATATTTTACTATTCACACTATCTTCCTTTGCCAATTTGTTACTAATTCAAAATGAACAGTTTCTAAAATAGTTTTTACAGAATGTTCATGTTCTCTGAAGGTAAAAACTATATGTTGTATTCTATTCATGTTTGTTTTTCTGAAATAACTTGTTAAACTATAATTCTTCCACAGTGATGTGTCCAAGGTCATTTACACAGTAAAATTAAGATGGATCATCCACAGACACCACAGTGCTACAATTTACTTCGTGGTCTTATGTTTGTGCCTTGTCACATTGGATATTCTTCACTAACCCTCCTGCCTTCCTTATTTTTGGTTTCCAGATACATTGTGTCACTTTCTTTTCATTTTCATAGCTGTTTTTCCTCTTTGTTTTTGACTTACTGAACCCTAGCTGGAGTTACTAAGAGCTGTGATGCAGTCACTGCAACATAAGAGTTTAAAAAATGAAACTCAAGCATCTACTTTTTTTAACACAGTACTGGGTGACCACTGCTGCAGGACAAAAGCTTAACCAACTACTGTAGTTATGAAACTGCAAGTTAAAACCAACCTGCTGGACTAATTAAAACAGAAATGGAGAGTCACACATTAAAGAATTTAGGTATTCACACAGGAAGTAAAGCGATGGGTAGGGGAGGATTGTTTGTGTATAACTTTGTCTCATGCATGGATAAATAAGTATGCAATTAGAGTATAACAATATCTCTGTGTTGGTGTATATGAAGGCATGGCAGTATGTTATTACAATCAGTTCAACATGAAATCCATGTTTGTCTGATCGTTTCCATTCTGAATGTGCGCATGTGAATGAAAGCATTCACAAAGTGGGCAGCATGCAATTACAAATTATCCTTGCTTTACAGAGCGAGGGTGTGTGTGTGTGTGTGTGAGTGACAGTAAGTAAGTGAATGAGCACAGGCTTATTGGAAAGCCCTGCAGACTGGAGAAAGACAGATTAATTAAAAAAATCTTCAGATATCCAGCCTCAGCCATCACTCCAGCGACAGAGCGGACCTTCATAACAAAATCCCTTAAAATCACATTCAGACACATATGCACTCATGACATTATAAATGCTAACTGGTCTCTGCACTGCCAGAAACGGCAGGTTATTTGAAAGATAACGTGTGTATACACGTACAGTATAATGTCCCACATATACTATCACAGATAATACTAATTCAAGAAGCAGAGCCAGTACAATCTTTGAAAAGGACAAACTAAGACTATCCTGCTGTTTTGTTTTTTTTCTCTCTCTCCCCTTTGGAGGGACTGAAAATCAAGGTCCTTGAAAAGGGCAGTGCTGACAGCTTAAGTGTGACGGGTGTATTATCAGCTCCTCAAGACTGCTTTCAAGGAGTGTGTGGACAGATTTACCTGCATCTATACATCAGAAAATAATATAAAGTGTGTATATATATATATACACACACTAAAAACTTAATTAACTTAACTTAAAAAATAAACATGGCTGTAGTTGATTTTAAATTGTGCTTTTGGTTAATCTTTACCTATCGAAGTGAGATGTCTGAAAAGCAAATGGAAAATTATAATGTGATTGACCTTACATGACCATTCAGTGTTGTCATTTTAAAGTCAGACAGATCAGAAGGGCCCAAGGCAGCTATAAATGTGACATTCACAAGAATCAATATTATTCTAACAAACACAAATGTAACATTTGTTGTACATCATAAGACTGAAAATACCAACAGTACAGCAAAGGAATACAGAAATTCTACAGAGAAGTAATAAATAAATAAAACAAAAACCAAAAGTGACAAATAGATTTTTAAGTTCATTTTTACAGATGTTTGGTTCCAACCTGCCTGCTCACGAAACTCGCCGTTTGGGCACTTTAAGACCATTTGTGTCTGTAAACGTGAATAGAAATATTAAGTCCATATTTTGTGTAGGTAGGTGTGAGCATGGTATGTTGCATGTGTGTGTGGGACAGTGTGTGTATTAATGTATGTGTGTTATGCTGTATACTCCATTATGCGTGGGAAGGTATATGCTGCATGTGTTCTCACATTTCATGTCCATATAGTGTAACTCTAATCTATTCAAACACGCACAGTATATTCATTGATTCTCTACATTTGTGTCTGTGTGTGTTTGTGGTTGTGTAAGAGTGTGTGTTTGTCACAGTTGGCCACCGGTAGATACTCCTCCGCTTTTGTTATGTCGGCTTCCCAAGGAAACTCCCTCGGTCAGTCTCTCTCATTCGGTTGACGATGATTCAAATGATCAATAGATCAGGTCAACCAGGAAATGAAACAGCAAACTAATAACTCACAACAGCAGATAGCACTGTTTTGCAGCTATACCACAGCTCTGCTTTCTCTTTAGAGCCAGTAGAACTAGCCAGGGCCTGGCCCATTAGTCTTGGAGCACAGAAAAGTAAGGGACTAAACTGACTGTGTAGTGTAGTTGTTAATTAATACATCACTTAGGGACATATTATGTCCTAAGAATATTTCTCTTTGTTGGGAAATCCAATACAGTAGAGCTTTAGAATAAAACAATAATAATAATTTGTACCCATTGAGCTCATACCAAGGTTCTGACAAGGTTCTGCAGTGCAGTTATTTTAAAACTAAAAAAACTAATGAAATGTGTAATCTGTGTCTGAACCAAAATCTGGGTCAAAATAAAGGTCTTTATCAGTATCAACCATTTTAAATGTTTTCAATCTCGACTAAAATGTATTCCTTCTCTTTGTCCCATGTCTAACCTTCCACCAAATGCTGTTGTAAACTCTGAGCAAGTCTTTATCTACTTCTAATTATTTAGTCAGTTACACTAACTCTAGCCAGTTTCTGTTTTTCAACTCATCACTTGACTTCATTATATTTCTCTGTAATCCCATGTCTTGTTCATTGGATTTCAGCTGAATAGAGCTAGACAACATATGTACTTTTTTACTTCAAGCTGAGATTTCTCGTTTGCATATTACCTCCTGCAACCTCAATCTAATGATCTAAATGATTAAGATTCAGATTGTGGCCATAGTAGTTTGACAGTGGTGGTTCGACAGATGAGAAACACAGCATTTCTGTAGAGCCTGAGCTGAAAGTTTGTCTTTGAGACAGTGGAAATAAGCTTCCTGGACTTTTGGTTCTGCTTGTGAAGATTAATGTCAGCCCAAGGTATGGCACTGCCACATCACTAAAAACTACAAATACACTTTTCATTCTTTACATCCTGTGCCATATTTGGAAATACATATTCAACTTCGGCTTTGTTTTAAGTTTATAAGGCATATGAAAAAAATAAAATTCAATAGAATTTATGGTAAATATTCAGTAGCAGCAGGATGTGATAGAACGTTCTGAATTAAGTACAGTTATAAAGAACTAAGTCCTGGCCAGCCTTGTGTAGCCCTATA
This sequence comes from Helostoma temminkii, assembly GCA_900302695.1. Classification (NCBI taxonomy): domain Eukaryota; kingdom Metazoa; phylum Chordata; class Actinopteri; order Anabantiformes; family Helostomatidae; genus Helostoma; species Helostoma temminkii. The sequence goes on from OMLM01007866.1 coordinate 5,950, forward strand.
GTGGAAAGCAGGACTGTCTCACCCTTCCTCTAAATGCACCAAACTGTAGTTTTTAAAATGTATCTGATGTAAAATGTTATACTTTACATGTTCACAACATAAATATATTATTGTTTAGGTTTTATGTAAGGGAATATAAATGTAAGACGGCAAAGTTGGAAGTTAAATTCTAAAGATATATTGTTTAATTCCTTTTATCGCAAAACCTCCATCCCAAAACTCTGTACTATAGGAAAAGTGACAAACTGTCTATTGTATTCACACCACAAGCTCTTATGGTGCATTTAGTTGTTGATGATGAAGGAGAAGGAATGCGTAAAATGGAAACCCACTTCTGAGTTTACTCCTGCAAGTGACAAACCAGGCTTTAACTACATCATGTTTTAAACAAAGTCCATGTGACCTCTGCAGACCTTGCATGAATTCAGATATTCAATTAAACCTGAGCAAACGGGGCTTTACTGTCATTCCCAGGGCACCATTGCATGTCTATAGTTTCTCTGCCAGAGGTTAACATTGACAGCAACTACAACTCCAAAGGGAGGCAATCAGAAGGGTTGTTCCATGATTTTCCATGACTATTGATTTGTGTTTTTTTTCAATAAGAATGAACTTCTAAAACTTACAGAACTGAAATGAGAAACCAAACTTGCAATGAGTCCCAGAGGCAGCCAGCAATATCATAGTAGTATAAAATGCCCATGAATTAGTTCAAGGCAAATGGAAACTGCTGTATGTGTCTTGTTCTCGGATTACTAAAGACATAGTACTACACATGATACTTGTTAATCCCCAGAACCCTAATGTTGACTAACTCACATTTCATAGTTTTTAGATTCTATGTGGCTTCAACTTGGTTTTATTGTTTTTACTTGATGACTAGTTTCAATGTTTTTCTTGGATTTGCAGCTCTGGACAGAGAAGACTTGACTCTACTCCTCAGAGACTATGCTTCAAGTTGCAGTCTTTCAATTCTTCCCATTTATCGCATTCTTTGACTCACTACTTTGCTGTTGGAGAGAAAACACAGGCAATCCCAAGGGTACTGTATCTGTACATCTAGCAGTCTCAACTGGGGCTGCTGTCATCTTCAAAAAATGCTGTAGATAACTACAGTATGTAGTACACTATGTATACATTAGCAAGTATATTAGGTTATGAAGAGGAGCAAGGCTTGGCCACCATGAAAGATTTAAAATGAAATGCTTTATATTAGTTATTTGTACTTATACACAAACAGACCAGACCAGAATAATGTCTACTTATGGAGCTAATCAATCAAATAATAAATGTTTAGAATCGAATGCCAGCATGAGGACCACTGGGCAGAAATGAATAATGTTCTTTGGTGTAAATTATGACAATTGAACATGCTGTACTTATGAATAACTGCGTTAATGTTATTCCTTAAGGCCTTGAGGGTATACGCAGGTAACCTCAGCTCGATTCTCCGTTCTTTCAAATGAAGTCATTATTTTTAAAAAGCTTCCACCCCTGCATAGCCTGTGGTAGTAATCTAAAACGAATTGATTAGTGATTCCTTGGACCTAACAGCGGCCAGTGGATCATGAATGAAAGCCCAAAATAAAACTAAGCCTTTATAAAAATGAAGGCTCTCTAATTGAGAGCCCTAAGAGAACTGTTGTGCGTTTTTTTTCTTTTTTTCGTGGTCCCACCCAAATTAAGTTATATTGATTTGAGAGCAGTAATGATTCACGTTTGACATCCCACTTTGAATGTTAGTGGGCTCATAATGTAGAGAGGATAGAGGGAAAATCATGACTCAGCATAAAACACAATGGAATATCTATAACAAAAGTACTGAGAGAATTAAAATGGCAAGCTTTTCATTCCCAGCATAATTTAATGGTCACTAGTAAAACATGTTTTACTAGAGTTCCTTTAATATATCTTTGTGCTCAGATAGTTTTCAATTTACCAAGATTTTCAGATATTTCTGCCACTACAGTAGAGGTGAGGAGAATTTTAATTGCTCACACGACTGAAGTGTGAGACTGCATTTCAAAAAACGTTTACTATACAACAGATTAATCTCATAGTACCTGACTTCTTGAAGGCAGCTCTTTTTGTTGACAGATCTTTATTAGGCCAAAGGGTAAATGCCAACCTCCACTCTCACTTTCCCCACACCTCAAACAGTATGTGCACTGAAAACAAAGATATCAGGCTTAACCTCGTAGAAAATTCCTTCCTGTCCAATCAGACTCACAAATGAAAGCACAAAGCCTAGGACTAGCTCACCTTGACCTGTTCATAACCTGCACAGTCATGGTGAAGCATAAACCTGACTTCAGTTTGTCAGACTAAAAAAAACATTTATACTGAAGGCCATTCCACTCTGCAAGAATTAGAGGAAACAGAGTGGGATGGTTATTAGCACAAAAAAGGAGATAAACAGCAGTCAGTAATTTCAATCGGGTTACCAGTCTGACAAAATTCATAATATCAGTGTGATCTTATGAGCTCAGCTGAGGTTACAACGTCTCTACAACCCTCTGCAGACTACTCATGAATATACCCCTTTGAGTTGGGCAGAGGTGGTGGGCAGGTGGAACACACAGCGGGGGATGTCTTAATTAAACATGTTGATAACAGAATTTATACATCTTCAGTTCTGATGTACAGTATCACTGGAGACTAAGGATAAACCAGGATGCCAATGGCAAGGATAGGAAGAGACAGCCAGTTGATACTTTGACTGCAGATGCTGGTGTGGGGAGAGAGCATAAAAATAATTTATTAGAAGTACTTGTGTTTTAAATATCTAAACCCGAAAGTTTTTTACAATCAAAATTATCATCTGTTGTGCCTCTTCTGTATCAGAAAGGTTTATTCATGAATGCAATTGTAAAAAATGTGTCTGATATGAATGTCTCCCTTTAGTCTGGGCACCAAACCTTGCTCCTGTTCGTTTCAGCAGATTTCACTGTGTCACATATAAATTCAGCCCCAAATAAACCAATTGATCTTCTGATATAGACACTTTCTTGCTCACTAGGACTACCTTATTTTCTATTATGATGAATCATGATGAAAAAGAAAAGCAAATAAACACAACAAGAAACTTGTGAAATCATATCTTCCATGGGCACTTTGGTCCACAGCAAGCTCCCACCCAGAGCAGAGAAGGGTCATACTGTATATACTGAGCAGTGAGTAAATCCCCCAGGCCTTCACACCACTTTAGCTTCCATTTTATCTTACTATGTAATGCAGGGCACATATGCAACTTCGCCTGGAGCTGATATATCTCAAACTGAAAATATGTTCAACCCTATCTTGTCTCCTCAACACTGACATTTTCAAACTAAGATGCAGCTACAGCAAACCTCTAACCTGCTTTCAATCTGCTTGTGTTGCTAAATGTGATTCTTTAATATAGGAGCTAACACCTGTCTTGCCAACCTGCATAACCCACCCTAAAGTAATTTCAGCAAGGCTTGCACCATTGAAATGTAAATTTCCTACCTCATTGCCTCCCCTTATCAAAAGAAATATGCTACACCTGTAAATAAGAAGTGGGTTAGGAGACCAATATGCCTCCAGGTCTTGAAAGGTTTTACTCCACAGTATCTACTGTACTGTAGATAGGCAGGTATGCAGGACCAACACAAAGTGTTGTATGTGCATGTGCGCACACACAGGGTGCATGCAAAGCAACTCCACTAAGTTATCCACTCAGCTGTCATGGTGGAAAATGAGGATAATAGACACCTCAGCTCCAGCCCCTACCTTACTCTCCCAACCACCAACTGTATATACATGCCCACACACCAATACATATATTTACTTAGGCTCTTTGAATCGATCTGCATGCACGACACATGACTTCTCGATCTCTTACACTGGCTAACTGCCAGGAAGAACAATTAGACCCATAAGTATCACTTAATGTCCTTCCCCAAAGAAGGAGAGTCAGGCTATTCTACAACAAGCGTGTGCAATTCCTCATCCTGCAACCTCATTAACTCCCTAAATTATGTTTCTATAGGATATCAGGTGCTGTCAGTGCCACAGAATGATTGTTTTGTGAATGGTATTTGATGGGATTACAGACAGAGGGATGGGGCTTATGTCATAAATTGGGCAGCTTCTAGTAAGATAGCTGAGCTACAGTGTGCCAGTTATGAGGTAGAAGGCATTTGCTCGTCATGAACTTTGCATTGCACAGTAGAAATAATTTGAAGGGTTTATAGAACTCTGCAAGGACCAAAGTGCCCAGTATGAGAATCTGCAGAACAGTTTGATTCTTCTTAATTGTTACTCTGTATTATGGTAACAACAGCCAACCTCAGAAACAACTCTTAAAATGTCAATGAATAACCATAAAATCAATTAAAAACGCTTAGAGGAAATACCTCTTTAACAGTAGGTCCAGCAGTACAATAAACCCTACTACTGGACACCTCAGAAGAAACATTATCTGTCTTGCTACATCAACATCTCTTCCTTTTATTAGTCTGCTGTTGGCATCCAACTGCACAATCTCCCTTAGGGCATTTAACTTTGCTTCTGCAGTTCACAGCTTTTGCTGGGCAGAAACCCCCTTCCAGTAGTCCAAAATATCGTGAAGGTCCTCATCCTTGGCAAACTGCACTTTCTTACGCAGGGCATGGCCTGCTGCTATGTAAGATGCCTCCTCTCTGGGGCTTTTCTTGTAAGGTCGGAATCGCTCCCAAATTCGCAATGTGCTCTCAGATGAATATTCTGGACTGGAGGAGTAGCCAGAGTTGTAGTTGTGGTGGCGAGCAGGTGAGAGCTGGGAATAGGCAGCTGTGGCATCCCTTTTGGTGCGCCCCAGTGGCTTGAGGAATGAGGCCTTTTGGGCCTGTGAAGGCGAATCGTTGCCACCCTCATAATAGAGTGCAGGAAAGGAGTGGCGGTGCTCAGAGCTATGGTAGTCTGGCTGAACCTCCAAATGGTGCTGCTGCTGTCCAGGGCCAACTGTTCCACCTCCACTTCCATTATTACATCCCATTCCTCCCCCATTTACGCTTACTCCCCCACCATTTATGTTTCCTATCCCATTCCCATTGCAGCCCCCTACTCCGCCACCTCCTCCACTTCCACCCCCTCCACTACAACCCACAGGGCTGCTCTTTTCTGTTGGGTACTTGGGGGGATCATTACGTTGCTCAGGAATATCCACACTGTACACACGAGTGCTCTTAACAGATCCTGCAACTGGGGCACAACGGTTCTTCACCACAGCAGTGTCAGCGCTCAATTGCCTTTGAAGGGGGCGAACCGCATTGGCTGGAGGTGGGTCGCGGTAAGGGGGAGAAAGGAACCCCCCACCACTGATACCCGCTCGCTCAGAAAGGGGCATAACTAGGGGTACTGGGGCCATAGAAGGTGGGTGGGGCTGCTGATGTAGCTGAGCATGGGGCTGAGGATGAGGATGAGGATGAGGTTGGGGGTGAGATTTTGAATGCATCTTTGGAGAGGACGCCATGATCTGCTCTCCAGGGTGGCCTGGAGATAGAGGCAGAAGGTTGCGAGGGAGGGATGCAATGCAAGCTGGGGGCTGGGAGGAGGAGACTGAGCTTGTACAGTCAGCGGTGGGCACAACATTAGCAGATGCATCCAGCTTCAGGGCATCAATGCAGTTGTTGATGATCTGATTCACCTTATCCACCTCCTTGGCAATGGTAGAGATCTCTGATGCTGAGCCATGGCCATCATCATCCGAATCCTCCCCAGCCTCTGTGCCATTCTCTGCCCCACCTCGCATATCCACAACCACTTCCCCTCCTGCACCAGCTCCTCCAGCTGTCACTCCTCCCTCCCTGTCTTCCCCTGCCCCTCCAGCCGTCCTCACATCCATGTAGTTGCCCTTACCTCCCATTGCCTCAGAGAAGGCAGAAGCCATTTTTTCCACCTGTGGCAAGGTGGAGAGGCGTGAAGAGGTAGTGTTGGCTGAGCCATGGAGCATGCCTGTGCTTGAGGAGGCAGATGGGGGCAACTTGCCTGCTGATCCTCCTGAATGGTGGTGCTGGTGATGAGCCTGCTCTTGGAGGCGCTGCATGGCACCTTGGTCATTGGTCACTGCTGCAGCTGCCTCTGGGCCATACCTGAGAAAAAGCAGATGGACTTTAGAACAAGCAATTTCATTGTCTGATTTCATATCTTGCACATTATCTTTAATGGCATCTTTGCAAAATGTTATTGAAATAAATGTTTAGGGTCAAAAAGGGTCACATTTATTTTGTGCTCATAGCATAGATTTGTATTTATAGAGAAGATCTGTACTCATATTAGAAATGTTCATCTGTAGATAGAATCCGTGCTTGTAGTATATGTTTTTGTGCATTTGTATAAATGTTGTACATTACATTTTGTATGTAAGGTAATGTACATTTGTAGAAAAGACATATTCATACAGTTAATTGCTTATTATTACATGTACAGATACATTGGAAAGGTTATGAATGTGTTTTGATGCCTTAATCTCACTGGTCAACTATATCCAATCACAGAGCAGATCAACCTCACTTTTCTTTCCAGGGCAGATGCTGAAAGGTGCAACAGTATTTTAGTGCCACAGTATTTAAAAACAAACAACAAAAAAAATTAGCTTGAAAGTCAGATTTCTCAGAGGACATCCGTGTAGCTTTTGTGAGAAGAGGAACTAATTTTATGACATAGGGGATGTAGACTTGCACAAAAAGGGGCCTGCCAGGGCCTGGCAGAATCTCTGTCGTATCATCATTGAGTCTCATTCCATCTATGACTCAGCTACTGACTAGCATTTGACAATTTATAATTCCTGAGATTCATTTTAATGTGTTGATTAGATATACTTAAATAATGCTGTTCTCGTTGTTGATCAGTGTAAAGCATGATTTATTTGGGGTTTGTAGAAGGACAGAAGATACCTGAGACAGAGTTTTGGCATGTCCTCATCTACAGTCTGGGGAATTTGGGCACTTAGCTGAAAGCTACAAACTAAACTTAAATCAAGAAAAAAAAAGGGATGTTGTAAATAGGATATTATGGTGAACAAAATGACATTGTTAATTTAATTGATATGTTTAGTGTCAATGTATCTGTGACTTGTAATTTACATTAATTGTGAACATAGTAACACAGTGATTATGTTTTTGGAACACCTAATCTGGTTGCAATTTCATTTCCACAAACACATATTTGCAATTGCAGTTTACCTTTATCGAAACAGTATTGAAATGTTTTTTGTAAATACAAATGTACGCTTCGAATGCAAAACCTATGTGACCCTTTTTAATTTCTTTTTTTTAAATTTTGATCAGTGACATCATAATATGATAAGATCCTTGTTGTTTTATTTAAATTCAGAATAAAATTATGAAAAATAACACAGCCCAAAGCCACAATAATGTTTATAAAAAACAAAGCAATAAATGAATGAGCTATTGTCCATTGCATAAATTGCTTCAAATGAATCAATTATATTAATTTGTTATCATTTGTGTTATAAAACATGATAGATGCAGTCACTAACTGGGTCTTTAACAGTTGTTATTGTAATGTGGCACTTAAGGCTTCAAATAACAAACAATTACAAATTGTTAAGTACCTCATTTCCAAAATAGTTTTCTTTACACTAATAGCTTTCTCCTTCTCTTCCTGGATGCGTCTGCGCCTGAGACAATAATAGACAAATCCAAGCACAATGACCATGCCAAACAGACATCCTAGGATGGTCATGATGTAGTGGGTGGTTGTAGATGGATTGGTTCGCTGGTCCTCTGGCCCAGCTCGTGTAGTAAAAGACAGACAGGTGTGATTGTGGTGCTGAGATTTACTCACGGAAGCCACACAAAAAGTGTAGTTAGTATGCGGTTTCAGTTTGTCCAAAGTGACTAACTCCTTCTTATTTTTAAGGGGCATGATATCTGTAACAAAAGTGAGATTGTATTGAGAAAGGACATACATCTTATTGTATGGTTGTGGGATTTGCACAATTAAAGAAGCACTATAGAAAGAGACAGTTTGAAGCTTCATAGAAATCTTATAGTTGGGATCAGCAGTGGATGATATGGTGGGCTGGGGGCTAAGACCTGGATCTGATTTATCATAACCCATTCCTGAGCCATCATCTGGTGGCTGGGAAGTAATCTCGAATGCATCTCCATGACACTTAGATAGAAGTTTGTAACGAGCATTTCTTCCATGTCCGGGCACTGGGCTCAGGAGTGGATAACCAGTCATTTCTGGAGGGGTTTCACACTGGAGGCGGTCATAGGTGTGAGTGACATTGTTAAACTCCTCCAGCCAAGTGAGAAAGCTGTAGAGTTCACAGCCACAGTGGAATGGGTTTCCTGCTAGTTCACACACCATAAGCCTGTTGAGGCCAGTGAAGGTGGACGGATCAAGACGTGCCAACTTATTGGAAGATAAGTCCAGGCTGCTGAGGCTGGGGCACTCCCAGAAGGCATTGGTGGCAATGACCTCAATGAGGTTGTGCTGCAAAAAGAGGCACTGCATTCTACCCAGACCCCTCAACATGCCCTCAGTCAAGTTGGTCAGCTTGTTGTAGCCCAGCTGGAGAACCTGAGCCAGACAGAGAGAGATGCCTCTTTATTTACTTCATATAACACGACACAACTTTAACTGTCAAAAATTGAGCATAAAAGAATTAAAATGGCATAAAAAAGCATAAATATAAAATTGTGTTCATAGCAGCAGACCTGTAGGTTTGCCTGTCCAGCAAAGGCCCCATCCTCAATGTAGCTGATCTCATTTTTGGTTAGATTGAGGTCAGTAAGATTTGTGAAGCGGTACATTGAGATAAAGAGCACAGCCTTGATTTTGTTCTCGTTCAGCCTCAGGTCATGAACCTATCGGTGACAAGACAGTGGATAACATTCAGGTGATTTATTACATCTTCTGGCATTCATTGACAAGATGTTTCACTCTTGGGCAAAATTAGCTAAAACTGTATTTGCTTTAATAATAGCTAAACACATGCATACAGAATCACATTGTTAGTGCATTGATTAAGATTATGGGATGTAATTTTTACAAATTTAACTGACTGTGAATACTGTCACCACAATAAAGTGTGCATTTTAGAGAGTGAAAAGATTAGGTTCATATGCAGCTTTTAAAAAAATCACTGTCATGTGAAATTTACATTAACTGACAGCATCATAGCTCACAGTGCACAGAGGCATATGGCTTCACTTAAAAAGGCCTGCTAATAAATTCATACTGACCGTACTGTTGATTTGCTGGGGAATGGTCTCGTATGGAGGCTGGTTTTGACTGCAGATAGCCAGCCAAACGTAGCCTTTATCCCCCTCTATCAGCCAACAGTCCCCTTTCACCACAACAGGCAGGTGGAGGAGCAACAGTGCAGGCAGCATTAGAGAAAAAAACAAGGTGGGAGACAGGGAGGACAAAGAGATTCTGCTGGCCATGGTTGAAATTAGGAGTGTTTAAGGTCACCTCAGTAGACAGGAAGAAAAAAAAGGAGCTGAATGGAGGAAGCCAGAGAGCAGCAGTTACAAATCAGCAAGGGCTGCAGGTCAGGGGCAAGCAGATCAAATCTAAGTAGAGAAATATGAATGCAAGGTTGTCTTCTCGGTGATTAGAGCTGAGCTTGCAGCATGGCAGCAAGTCCTGTCCCCATTTTAGGGGTTCCACATCAAAGGGTTTTGGAGACTGTCACCCCAGCAACTACTCATGGCCCCTGACGACTGTTCGTCTTGACAACACTGTTGAGTGTTACAGCCTCTCAGAGGAAGTCAGACAGTCTACATAACAGAGAGAGAGACAGAGAGAGAGAGAGAGAGAGAGTGTGTGTTTAAACATTTATAAACAGACCTTTATTAGTCACAAGGCACACTGATAAAAAAAAACTGCCTTACTGTCGTTTAAAAACAGGTGACCCTTTAGTACAAAACCCAACACCCCCTCACAATTCAATGTAAGTTGAACTAAAAACTGTCCATTCTCTGATTGGCTTTATGAAGATGGTGATGTCCAGGTTGTTCATGGATTTCAATTTTGACAAAGACACATTTTACATCAATTTGTCAGCATCCTTGCCGACCCAATTTCCCTGGAGACTCCTGTTTTTCACTATGTTCTCTGGATTTCCTCCTGTAGTAAAAATTCAGTAATTTTCCCAATTTATGCCAACATTTAAAATGTTCCCAATGTCATTATTACAACTTGATAATTTTACTCATATCAAAATAGTAGTAGCCCTCATTCACACAACGTTCATAAGAGGAAGATTAAAAACCTACATACACAGTTGTTTTTATGAAGATTCAGAAATTCAACAATGTTTTCCCTTTTGGGATTTGTTCTTTGGTAAGAACAAAATCTACGCACACTAAAGACCTATTTGCCATGCTTTATTGCTTTATATTTCTTTTCTCCCACTCCCTTCCTCCTACTCAACTGTTGTCTACTTTTCCTTTCAGGTATCACCCCTCCCCCTGCTTGGTTTGCCCATTGTGTGTCTGCATGTTCCAGCCACCTCATCATCGGTCATCTCATACACCTGTGCATCATTATCCCCTCCCTCCTCTGCTTCTTCAGCCGTCTCAGTCATTCACACTCTTGTTAGTCTGTGATGTTCTCTGCAGAGCTTCAACTTTCTTTACGCCAGTTTTTTTTTTTTTTTTTTTTGGGGGGGGG
>OMLM01007867.1:0-17986 GCA_900302695.1 Helostoma temminkii
ACCGCCATCTACCAGGGCCATCTACAGTGTGAAACTGTTGAATGTGTGACCTTGTGACTTTTCTTTAACACAGAGGAGCCATACATCAATTCTTTGTAAAAATGCCACAGAGTTTTCTGGACCTGAGCTCAAGTCAGATGGACTGAAAGACAGTGGAAACTAATTCTGTTCTGTCCATGTTTCAGCTTGTTTTCAGTAGTAGAAAGCTCAGCCAGCTTTTAAGACGCTATGGATAACTTTATTTGTGTAATCATACCATCAATGTAGAGGCATATATTGGGATTTTAGAAAGACGTACAGAATGTTGCCATCAAGCCACCACATATCCCAGGAAGTCAGTTGATATTTCAGCAAGACAATGCCAGGACTCATTCTGTGTGTGCTACAACAGAGTGGCAGAGGAGTAGAAATTCAATTCAATTCAAATCACAACAAATGGCATCTCAAAGCACTTTACAATTTAAAACCTTACAGAATATAACAATACAACCATATAGAATCACATAGAAAACCCAACAAATCCCACTGAGCAGCACTAGGAGACAGTGGAGAAGAAAAACCCTTTAACGACAGAAACCTTCAACAGAACCAAGCTCAGGTTGGGCGGCCATCTGCCTCGACAGATTGAGAAGAGTGGGAAGGAAGAGAGGAAAGAACAACAACAAGCAGCAGACAATAGATACTGATACTGTGTGCTTGACTGACCTGCCTGCAATCCAGGTCAGTCTTCCACTTAAAATGTACAGAGCATTATAAAGTGGAGAATCAGACAACAGTGACCGCAGACTATTGAGTAGCTGTAGTCTTGTATCCAGCAAGAACATTCCACCTGTAACAACAAAAACTTTCCAAATGATTAAACAGAAGACCTTTTACAGAAAACCTGCCAAATTGGTGAGAAGGTGTCTTCCTCTTTATGACTTCAAATATTACTGACACAATATTAGCCCCAATCAAGTGATGTCCACAGGGTATGGCAAAGTGTAAGATCCCTTCCACGCTGTACAAATTTCCTATTATAACACCTCCAAAGCACCGAAGACCATCACGCTGCCTCCACCATGCTTAACTGAAGGTATTAAGCACTATTGTAGCATTTTTTTGCTCTGCTCTGTTCTGCTTCTCACAAATGTTCTTCTGTTTGATTCAAAGACCTCAAACTTGGACTCGTCCATCCACAACACCTTCTTCCAGTGTCTGTGCTCTTTTGCTCATCTCAGTCTTTGGTTTTTATTGTCCAGTCTGAGATACAGCTTTTCTTGGCATTTCTGCCATGAAGTCCAGCATCCTGAAGTCTCCTCTTCACTGTTGATGCTGACACTGGTGTTTGACAGGTATGATTGAGTGCAGCAGCCCGTTGAGGACCTGTGAGGCATCTTTGTCTTAAACTACACACTCTCAGATATTTGTCTTCTTGAACAGTTTTGCATCGTCCACTCTTTTTTCACTTTTTCTGTCCTTGTCAGAACCAGTTTGTGCTGCTCTTTGATGGGCGTAGTTAACAGCATGATAATGAATTTTAAGTTTCCTCGCAATTTTTGCATTGAGTAGCTCTTCTTTCTAAGGAAAACAATAGACTGACTGATGGGTCTCTAATCAAAGTTCTTTCATTCTGGCCATTTGGAGCCTGCAAACAAACAAAATGCTGATGTTCAGGTACTAAACTAACCTAAAGAATGCTGTGCTCCCTTGTTTGCTCCATTAGTACAACAGTTCTCAGCTGTACAACACAATTCCAAAAAGGTTTTCTCATAATCAATTAGTTTTTTTTAAATGATTAACTTGAATTAGCAGCCTTACCAGGAGAGTGATGCAAAAATATAGATTTTTATATAATTATTTGTGAAAATTGCATACAATTGTTTGTGAATTGCATGAAAATGTGTTTTTCTTTTGAAAACAAAGAAAGTGATCCCAAACTTTTAAACAGTAGTGTACATTACCTTAAAAATATTACTGGTGGATGAACCATGTGCTTTTGCTATTTTCGCACATTTAAGACATGATTTGCACTCAAACACACATGATTTGGACTTAAAGCAACATGTAGATAAAGGTTAATGGTCACAGATTCAGATTCTTGAAGCAGACAGTCACTTATTGGATATAAAATAAATGCTAAATGCTCTGGTGTAGGAAAAAATTATTAGATAAAGTTTGAGCTTGATTAAGACTGTGGTCTGTTTTAGTGTAACAGGTTGGGCTGTACATTTCCTTCCTACCTACCACTTGCACATTGTAGCAGGCCTTATCAAGTCTCCCCAATTCTCCAGCATAGTGTTAAGTCTGATCACTTAAATGTGTTGCTCAAACAAAGATGAGCTACTTAACACAGCAAGTAAGACCTGTTTCAATGTTCATATGGTACCCTGACTGCTGTTTATGCACCGACGTGGAAAAAATGTGAACCCATCCTCTAAAACTACCCTTGTTGTTATCAGTTAACGTGATCAAACCTGCCATCATCTCGCCCAACCCTACCCAGCTTTGCAGTATTGGTTATACGAAACAAATACAGCACAGTGTGGATAAATGCTTGATTCTTTATTGTCAAAATGCAACTGAACACTACAACCTTGCTTGCCATCACACAATGATACAGTTTTGACTGCCAATCAACACATTTTCATTGTATTAATACATGTGTCGATCCAACAGGACAACATCCAGTTGCCATGACTACTTCCAGATGCATTGATTATAGTTACACCAATACACATTTTATCAATTTGAAAACTAATACTTTTGGATTTAATTTGCTAACATAGACGTTTAAGTGCTACGTTAGATTTTGGGGGGTGGAAAGATGCAGTAACTGCATTGGTCTTTATGGGTTTAAAGGTTTAAAGACATAAAATGCTGGTTAATCAGGTTATCCATCATCAGCCAAGGCATTACATGCTCACAAAAGCTGGATAGTACCGTGTTTGACTGTTTTGATGAGATACAAATAAGATTTTACTGTTGATTATGTTACTGTATATGATTAACACAGCTTTTCGTTCTGCTGCTGTATGGATCAGCCATCTTGGATTTTAAAATCAGGGTTAGTGAGGGTCATCCAAGTCAGAAATTCAACTTCAGCGGCCTTTTCAGGTGAAATTTCAGACTAGGAACTCAGGAATTCCAGCTTCCCAGTTACCAGAAATACTGCACTAACTAATGCAGAATGTGCAGCGTAAAAACCCTTGTTTTAGCACCGTTGTGTAAATGTGAATATGACCCGAGCCTGTAATTATTAAAAGCCATAGAGGTCATGATACTTCTCCTTTTCTCTGCGGTTTGGTGTTTTATACCTGTTTAATTTAATTTAGCTAGACATATAAACTTCACTCAGTGTTTATGAACACTGCTCCATGTGCCACCACACTTGTGCAAGCACGTGGCACACCGTCTCACTGTCACAGTCGTCTCAGCTCGCTGTGTAAATGAACACTATTCTGTTTGGTCACAGTTATTAAAAACTTCACTCAGCTGTGATGAGGCATGTGACACAACCTTGTCCCCTGAAAATTATACCTCTATGCAACTAAAATGCAATCTTGATCAATTTTTTTTAGCCTATGTAATCACACATTTATGTTGTGATGCAGTGTATTTTTTGAATGAAAGAAGGTACTGAAAAGGAAGTGTTTGGGGTTGATGGAGGATTGTATAACGCAATTGAAGTCCTGATTGGGTTTGAGAAAGGCTGTGTTTGGGTTCAAATTTTAATAGACAATGTGTGTGATCAGACTGATTTTCATCCATTAAATCAGGCCACATCTTTCATATCTTTCTCTGTTCCAGTCTGAACACACCCTTAATAAAAGTGAACGTTCTACTGCAAAATCTGATATTTTAGAAGACAAACATGGACTGCCTGTGCACATCTAATTGATATATTGACGCATTTGCAACATGTCATTTACCCTAACTGAACGGACATGGTCATTATGTAGGGACAGCGTGACTGGGCTGCAAATACATTCCCCACAAAAAGATAATTACAGTTGAGGTTTAGCTGAATAGAAACATAATATTGAGGAGACAGGGTTGTGTGATGTGAACCTTTTCAGCCCACACAGGTCAATGCAGAAAGTGTGTTTAGTTTATAAAATATCCTTTAAAATGAAATAACCTCCTCAGACTTTAAAGACAAGCCGATACCCACTCAGTCAAACTAACGACCTGTATCAGTGTAACCCATGATGCAATCAAAACATTTTTCTTCTGTATACTGTAATATAAGAGAATCTTACTAAGCACAGTATTAATCAAACATAAATCAATGTGATCTGAGAACCATTACAGTGCATCAATACTGTAGATACAAGTTCCTTGCTTATTATAATATCAGACAATATAAGATTTCCTGTGAATATAGAGTTAGTTGAAGGTACAGTACTATGAATAATGTGCTTATCAGTTTTGATGCTATTGCTTAGCACAGATTTATTCCAAAGTTACTATTGATTTTCCTGCTTTGCCTATTTTTTTTTTTTCATATTCTAGATTATCCACCAGCATTTCTGTTTTCTGTTGCCCTGTAAGAAGGCAGTTTTAAGAGGTGAGGCTTGGTGAAACACCTGATGTTAAAGCCCTTTTAGTGACAAAGGCAGAGGACAGGAAGCTGTATTTTAAGACCACAGAGAGTCTGCATTTGAGTTCTCAAACAGTCTGAAGAAGATCTACAAATCAAGAAGTGAGCCACAAAGGTGAACATCTGTTAATAACATCTATAATTACTCATATTTTTCACCACAGGCTTCTTGTAGATTTGGAAAGTGACAAAAACAACTTCACATCTCTTTATCACTAGTACTACAAAAGTGATATTTCTTTTTAATTCTGACTTTAAATCTGCTAGAAGGTCAAATATTAATCAACTCCAGCTTTCATTTACTTTTTTTTCCAGCCATTAGAGTTTTCTGTAAATATGAATTTCTGTGGTGCTGATCATTATTTTTATTTAGTAGCTCTAATCCAACACTGTGGCTGAATCAGTGCCGAGAGGAGATGGTGCGGTTGTGCTCCAGTAATCCACGGAAAAATGAAGTAAACTCAGTAATCCCCTGGGGGAGTTGAGGCCTTCTCCAACGAGTCATAGTGAGCTTCATCAAGCTGGTCATCCTCAACTTCATCCTCGTCAGACAGAGGCGGTTTGTTTGGAGCCTCCACATCTGGCTCACTGGGCGGATCATTGCTGGGGAAAGTAGACAAGAAACATTTATTACATTTTTTTTATTGATTGAAATGAAACATAAATCATCCATGAAGTTGAAAATAATGTAGTAAAAGGCAGCACAGGATGATATTCCGATCCTTTATGCCAACAGTGCATTTAGAATAAAATGAATGTAGTAAATAAAAGCCTTGTGAGTCAGCCAAAGCAAAAAAAATTAAAAATTTGAGCATAATGCTTCAGCATGCAAAACATTTCCAGAAAGTGTCATGCATCAAATTCAGTTTCAATTCAGTACAAAAGCAGCAGTGACCCGAAAAGCACTCCACGACACCAACAGCCAACACGACAATGCAGTTTTTAGTGATATAGTGAATTAAAAAAAAAAAAAAAAACTGAAAGAGGAAGAAACTGCAGGAAGATCCAAAGTCAGTCACTTACGATGGGCTGTGGCCACTCAAAACCGGGCATAATCAGGCCCTGTACTGAAAGGCAGAGACAATCCCTGTGCATCAACATTCAGGAGCTTCTCCAATACCAAATGGCATATGATATTACGGTATGCATGTTTAACATAAGCTGCTTTCTATAATAAAAATGCTCTGAAGTTTACGGCACAAACAAATGAGACCATGACTGAGACAACTGGGAGCCTCCATTTAAACCTTCACTGTTTCCTGTCTGAAGCAGGATGTTATCGACAGTCACCTCCACTTTCCGAGCTGTAAAATCCTTCATCGCCACCAGACACAGGAAGTTAATGTGCACATTTTTTTCAACACATCTTTTTTTTCACAGAAACTGAAATTGTGAATGTTTAAGAAAGTATGTCTAACAACAAATCTAAGTGAAAGGAGGTTTTGTTGTTGTGCTATAATGTATTTTAACTGAGTTAAAGATTAATTTAAGGATTACTTCAAGTTCAAATGCAAGACTTTTTATGTGCAACTGAACATCTACATGCTTCCTTCATCCCGGACGGTGAGGCATGAAAAAGGCAGTGTTCTATAAAGGCTCAGTTCACTCAAACATGGTCTTTTTTGTTCATGGCAATGCACTTTATCTAGAAATCACTGTAATAATTCAAAGATTTAAAAGTAATACATGGAGACATTGATAAAACAAACTCACCATTGCTGTGTTACAGTAAAACTGTGATCTAAATATATTACCAGCAGAACATGGGACATCAAAAAAATAAAAACACAGACATAACACATTATTAACCACAACCACAAAAAAAAAAATGAATGAGGTGTTGTTTGGGGACATTTAAACAAATACACAAGCACTTGAGTTGAAAAGGTACCTTTGCTAGAAGCAGGAGGAGGAAGAGGAGGAGGAGGAGCAGGCCAGTGGGTCAGGGCAGGTAGGATGCAGAGTAAATACTACTGTGCACTGAACAAACACATTTTACTGCACATGCAACAAGGCCAGTGGAAGGGTTACGATATGGACCGGCGCAGATCCGTAAATGTCAAAATGAGATGCGACGCCAAATGTGCAAGAAGGGAGGTTTAATGTTAAAGCAATAGGATTCTTCTTAGAGGATGTGGAGAACAAGCAAACCAAAGCTTTTCTGAGAAGACTATAAAGTCAGATAAAAGCGTTTTAATGCTGCAATAAAACAAAAATCAACTGCTGCCATTTGTTGTGGATTAATCTTAAATAAAGTTTAGTTTTACAAGCTTAAAAGGAAACATGAAACCTACTGCACATTGAATGTGGGGACAAATTAGAAACACAGCCTGAATTCTCCCTACTAGTCTCGAGATATAGTGTTCTACTGTAAATAAATGTAAACCAACAGACAACAAAATGACCGTCTAAATAAATTTATTTATTATCTTACTTGTAGAAATTCACCATACATTTGAGGTCATCAATTTTACACTTCTTGGTGCCCCCAAAGCATGCACATCTAGAAATTCTCTGTACAATTTTCAGATTGCTTTTTTTTCACAACAGAAATCTTTCAAAATAAAATAAAAGCACGTCCTTTGATGTAGGAGTTTTTTGGCCACAGGTGATTGGTGTGCTATCTCTGCAGCGATGGCAGTCGTACCTTAGATTTATTTTAGTGGAGAAAGAAGAAACACTGGCAGCTTCCAGTCGTTTGCACTCGACTTTTGTCTCTAAATTCATCAAAACAGAGATGAAAAAGGGGAGTTGGCAAAGCTGATGGGGGAAAGACGATGTTAGGTCACAAACAAACAGAGAGGAGAGGGAGACAGAAGACATATGCAGCAAGGACAACATTTCTACAATGCAAAAAAGTCCATCACGACTCACATCTCCAATTAAGTTTTAAGAAAAAAAAAAACACAAAAAAAAAAAACATTAAGACTAACATCTAGCAATTGTGGACATTTTTGCAGAGTATGAGTCATGGGAGAGGTGCTCCTTTTAAATTATCACCTCCTCTCTTTGGTAAAGACAGCACTTGGATGATTTTTCTTAATGAAGAAGAATAAGAAGGTGACCGGCCCTTCACAGGCTTGTCAGTGGACACCGGATGTCGACAGACGGTTAGTACAGACAGGCACTAACTGGACCGACAGACAAGCAGACCAGCTTCTTTATTAAGCACAGAGAACCAGACAAATCTTTTATCTTCAGAAAGACTTTTGTTTTGTTTTTTTTTTAACTCACTGGAGGTTTGGAAATTATGCCTTTAATTGCAAAGACAACAGTATAAGAAGGCTGAATGAGGTTTGAACATTAAATACAACTCCTCACCCATTTAAGGCCATGGTACAGTTACACCACTGCTGATGTCTCATTTGATCCTCTGGATGCAGAAGTTCATCAGCGTTTATGTTACCAGCAACAAAATTGTCTAAAGTCTGAGTTTTCATTAAAGTACATTAATCATGTTGGACATTTAACACACAGTTAGAGGTGCCATAATACTGTATGTCAGAATGTGGAAATATATTTTACTGTTTGCCAGTGAAAAGCAACGTGTGAGATCATGTGTACTGAGCCAAACAGCAGTACCAGTTGTCTTTTCTTTCATGCATGAACGTCAATTTTTAGCATTTAGCCATTTATTTTTTTGAAAAATGTTGCTTTAATCAGTTAAATGTATAACAAAGGCCCAAATGTAATGTTCTCCAATTGTTTTTTTGTGTGATTACCAGTCCAAATCAGATGATATTCAAAGTTAATCGTATAAAACAGTGACTTTGGCATTCGCGCCTGGTAAATTACGACAACTAACACAATCTTCATACTCATCCTCAATCTTTAAGCCATGAATGTGTCTCAGGGATGAGGGTTAGTTGACCTCATTCAGCCTTGGCATGATATTCACACACCACAACAGAAAGTCCAAGGACACCAAGCACCAGGGTTTGTGTGTCTGAGCACAGTGTCCCTCCACAAAGATGTTGGAGAACAAGTTCAAAGGCTGATATTGAAACAGTTACAGTAAGTCTGATCACAGAAAGTCAGAAATATAGATTATTTTTTTGTGTGTGAACTGATCATAGATATTGTATGACAAGCACTTCTGTATGGCACATTTATGTACAGTAAACATTCCCTTCCACACAAATTTACATTGGCTGTTCATTACTTGTGATACATAACTCTCTTCTCAGAGGAAATAAAAAAAAAAAAAACCTCACAGCATGAAAAGGTGAAATTGTCGTTAAATACTGTAAGACCCAGTAAAATGTTTTTACATTATGAAAATCCTCTTTGGGATCAACAATTTTAACGTTACACCCTGATATGAAAATCCTTTACATTGTCATTCTAAAAAGAGAGAACTGACATTTGTGATATTCACTTTCCCTCTTTGGGGACATTTGTCCCCCCAGCAATATAACAGGAATGTACATGCATGAAAGACAAGCAAAAGATACATTTTCCTCAGAGAAAATGTCCATCACATTGATTTTGAATATTCGGACTGCACAAACAGTCTGTTTGTTCTGATTTGGCTTGATGCAGTTGTGCACCAAGACTTCACCAGAGGCCCTGTGTGGCTACAGGCCAGTTAGACACCAGAAGGCAGCAAAGGGGAAGACGGGTGAAATAAGAGAAGGGAAACGATACAGATCCAAGCCTCTTCCTCGCACCGATCGGCTCGGGAGAGTTTATTGCCGTAAGCAGGAGGTGGGGAGGCAGGGAAGAGGGTAAAGATGAGGGAAGGGGGTTGGATTCGGGGGCGACGAGGTGCCTGTCCTATTGCATCATCTGGCTGAGTCTGTGCTTGTTTGTCTGTCTGTCCTCACACTGTCGAAATCAATTTGCCCTCTGTGGAACTGTGGACAAAGAGAGGGAGAGGCTTCCAGGTGGGCTGGCTCAGGAGACATGGCAGCAAACACAACCAGGACACAGCGAGAGGCAGAAACCACTCATGAGAACTAGACCCCACTAAACAACCTAAAAGTCTGACTGCAGGATGGGGTGGGGCTTTAGTAAACTGAACTCTGAATGAGGAGGGTATAAAACAGGGTGACCCTATGACCTGGGTGGATGGGTGCAGCGTGTGGAAACACTACTGGAGCTGCATGGTGCATGTGGAGGAGCAGGCAGGTCAAAGAATGAGGGTTTTGACAAAAAGAAAACTTAAACAACAAGGAAAACCAAATGATATAACAGCATGCAGTAAAGTGTCATATACTTTTCCTAATAAAAGAAATAATTATTAATAGTCATAGAGAACATAGGATGGGATGGACCTCATACCTGACCAAATAAATCTCAGTGTTTGACATCAAGACTGATGGTTTGGTTTAAAACAAGTGCAAACAGAACAGAATGCAAACGAAAAAAGAGCAAACAAAGTAAACAACATAAAACAGAAATCTGGTGTGTTGTGTTGTGCTGCATGTTTGCAGGTCTGGACTTAAGGCTGTGCACCATTAAATGACCAAGTGCCTCAATTCTCCATCTTCAGCTGTTTCAACATGGTTTCTTCCAGGTCAGTTTTCTGCAAGTTCAGCCAATTAATTCACAAGTAGCTCGTCGAGAAGATCCACAATCCCTCACTTGCTTCCCACCCACAAGCTCTTTAAGTCGTGTCAACCAAAGTAAAAGCATCCAAATACAGTATTTGAATTTTGCAGAGATTCTGCTTGAACTGACTGAACTGGAGCCCAACTGAACTGGACTTTAATTTCCATATAGGATAAAACACTTAAAACTGAAATGAGTAAAGAGTTTCTTACCTTGTGGGGAAGCGAGAATCATACTCTTCAACTCCTTGCTGTAATGACAAATAAATAATTGAGATTAAGATTAAGTAATTTATTCTGAACCAACATAATAAAAACAGCTGAAAGTGGCAGTGGGGATGTTGCAATGCCCACCGCAGCCAGCAGATGGAAGAAAAACATGGCATATGAGACACTGCAGTAACTTCAGGAGTGTGTCTCTTCCTACAGCAGTGCTGGCTATATATGCAAAAAAGGGAAATATAAATGGTCCTATGGTGTCCATGACTTGTTACTTAAATCTTGTCCCCCATTATACACCTCTCTCCACATTATTTCCTCACAGCACCTTTTCGATGGCCTGGTTTGCCCAGTGGGCAACACTTTGATGATTTTCAGGTCAAAACACATTTAAATAAAGAGAGCAGACTCGTCAGATATGTCCAACCATCCTCAGAAACATACACATGTATCATGACCTACAAATGAGCCTGACGACAAAGCCCAGTTCTCCTTAAATGTCAACAGAGATGTTTCCATCCTAAATGCTGTAAGTCAGAAAGACCTGTTCATTTGTTACGTGACTGCTGCGCAATTAAGCATCGCCCACTTTTAATGTTCCAGGTGAGGCGTGGGAGGAAGCTGGGCTGATAGCGAAGGGCTTAGTGTTGCATAAGTCTGAAAAAGTGACTCCCCCTTCCTCCCCTTCTTTCCTTTCAGTGAGCTGGGCGAACGCTCACTTGTTCATCAACTGATGCCTGTCAGAAGGGTTTCCCTTAGAGACACAGGCAGACGCAATGGAAGACTTCTCCAGTCTGAGCTGTGCCACATCTTACACTGAACAGGACTGTGCGAAGTGAAGCGGAACAGATTTCTAATGTCGCAGAGCATTTTACGAGACATTACAGAACTCTGAGTACTGGTTAAGTAAGAGACAGCTTGTCAGAGTTAAGCTGTTCCACTACTGTATCTCAGGTCAGCAGCGGGGGGAAGCAAACTGCAATCTTTCTGTGACAGACAAGTACAGATATTTGCTAGGGTTTGCTTTGACAGCTCAGCTCAGGTATGTGTGTTTGTGTGCTTTTTTTGCAGGACCCCCACCTGTGAGAAGCCTGGCAGCGCCATGCTGTAGGGGCGTTGCTGTCTGCCATGCAGTGCAGCAGCAGCAGCCTGTGCCGCCATACGGGACTGGACGCCATAATCAGGGACAGGGAGAGCCATGTCTTCTCTCTCTAGAAGGTTGCCTGTGCTGCTGCTCTTCCCGTGGTGGAGGCTGTAAACACACATGTGTGGAGCAAATTCAGAAATGGCAAACATATGCCCTTATAAAAACTCCCCCTGGGGCCAATCAGGGACAAATATGTTGGTTTGTGGGTGTTTCTGTGGACTAGAAGAAAAACCACCAGGTGGCCGCTGCTTTTGAAAATTGTCAGCTTTCATTTCAAACATGCAAACAACTAAATAGACAAACAAGTAATAAGTTGATAAAACCAAATTTCGAAATACCTACTTGTGTACTCGAAGTTGCCTCATGGTGTCACCATCGTTGTCAGAGATCACCCTCGTGTAAGAGAAAGGAAACCAGCCGCGCCTGCAAGAGGTGACGCCAAATTTTAACAACACACACAAAATATATAGCAGTATGTAGTATTTTACTTCTACTTTAAGTAATAATACATATACAATAGCAATAGCATAACATTAACAGTCAAACATGGTGGTGGTAGTGTTATGGTCTAAAGCTGCTTTGCAGTTTCAGGACCTGAATGACTTGCCATGATTGATGGAACCATGAATTCTGAGCTCCACCAGAAAATCCTGACAGAGAATGTCCAGCCATCAGTTAATGACCTCAAGCTCAAGCGCACTTAGGTTATGCAGCAGAACAATGGTCGGAAAGACACCAGCAAGTCCATCTCTGAATGGAAAGGTTTTGGAGTGGCCTAGTCAAAGTCCGAACTTACATCTGATTGAGATGCCGAGCTTAAACAGACTGTTCATGATTGAAAACCCTCCAATGTGGCTAAAACAATTAAACTAAACACTAAACTAAAACAATTCTGCAAGGAAGAGTGGGTCAAAATTCCTCCACAGTGATGTGAAAGACTCATTACCAGTTATCGCAAACACTTGACTGCAGTTGTTGCTGCCAAGGGTGGCACAACAAGTTATTAGGTTTAGGGTGGAATTGCTTTTTCACATAGGGTCAGGCAGGTTTGGACAGTTTTCCTCCCTTCATCATCATCATCATAATCATCATCATCATTTAAGCTGCATTTTGTATTTACTCAGGTTGTCTGTGTGTAATATTAAAATTTGCTTGATGATCTGTATCATTTGGGTGTGACAAATGTACAGAAGAATCAGGAAGGGGGCAAATACTGTTTTGCAGCACTGTAGTTGTGGCATCTGTATTAAAAATACACATCACTGGCTTCTCTGTCAGTGTCCTTAATTCTCACCAACTAAAACAAACATTTATAGAGCAATATGAGCTGCACTAAAAAAAACAAAAGAAAAATTAAAATTGCCTATAAAAAAAACAAAAAAAAACAACCTAAAACTAAATGTTGCACTCACATCCTCGTCTTCTCACTCTCTCCGTAGTGCCAGCCATCGCGGGCCTCAGGAACCAGCAGGGTTATGACGTCCCCCTCAGAGAAGCTCAGCAGAGTGCTGTTGTCACCGGCTGCATGGGAGAAGATGGCCTGGACACGAGTTCTCCCATTTCTCTCCAGACCTGCAGCCATGGAACTGGACCGAGGCAGCGTACGGGTCTCCACTGGTAGAAGTAATGACACAGGGAATATGGTGTAAAATATGTTCCTACTGTGTATTAAACCACCGTTAGACATTTAGTTCATCTTGGAATATTAAACTGTTCACTTTTTTGCGAAACCCATTTCTGTCCTACATCTATTTTTACTCCGTCTCTCTTTCTCATTTTTAATATCATACGTCCTCCTTTTCCCACAGGCTTTGCTCTGTTTCTTATTAAATCAGCTGGTTGTGTCTGACATCTAGGCAGATGTGTTTTTATCTTCGAGATCCAATAATCTTTTTCAATAAATGCACTACAATCCAATGCTGTACATTTGCTCTGATAAAAAGCTGCATTAACTTCACTTTCTTCACCAGCTATTCCATACATTTTCTCCCCTTCACTAAAAAGTCACTGTGACTGACTGAGAGGAGATGTCAGGAAAATGCTCTGTTATGAAATCTGGCTACTTAAAAGTTTGTCACTCTTAAAGAGAATACAGTTGTAAAAACAACAACAAAAAAAAACATGTTATGTGAGATAAGGAGGCCAGGAGCAATTAAAAAAATGTTTCTTCCATGCATTTTTGTGGTAGCTGGTAGCAGGTAGAACTGGCCTATACCAAAAATTGGCTGTGTCTGGTCTTGTGGTCTTGGTTCAGTCTCACCCTGCCTTGGTCTTGACTTGATACAATCTGGTGGATGGTACATCCACTACTTTATTATTAATATAACAATACTATCATCCTGTAGTGTCCAGTTAATAGATGCATAGCCTACTACTAATGTATTATATGTTGCCAGGACTTATGCTATGTTAAATCCCTTGAAAAAGATGGACATTAATTCACATTGGGTGTCCTTACTCAGCGCAGTCTTGCTCTTAGCAGGGGCGGCCTTGCGCACAGGCAGGGTGTTGGAATACACCTCCCCTCCGTGCCGCTGTGTCTGCGGCGAGGCCTTGCCCTGGGCGACCTTGCCCTCCATCCACTGCTGGTAGTCTTCTCCACCGTGGGCACCAGCAGTGCCGTTCATCACCGGCATCCCTCCTTCCATCAGCCTCTGTGAGGATGACGAAATTCGCACACAGACGATTAAATCTCAAACTATTTCTCGCTTTTCGTGACCCAAAGCTGTTACATAACCATCCTGCAGCTCATTAATAAAGATGAACAAAGTGGAGAGTGAATCTAGGTCAGGAAACGCTGATTAATGAAAAGACTACATCTGAGTGAATGTAGGTTTAAAGATTAACTTGTGGAATAGCTACTGGGAGAAAATTTCATCTGGGAACAGGAACAAACCTGCACCACATTTTTTAATTAGCAACTCCAGCCAAGCTGAGGCACTTTTCCATGTACATCTTCATGTTTTTCCCCATTAACCAGGCCTGCAAAGGGGAGTAGGAGGGGGGTGGTGATGTACTGTAAAAGAGCCCAAGGACAGATGGTCTTCAAGTCACTAATTAGCATTATTTGCAGCTGCATCCAGAGGCAACAGCTAGTGACACACTCCAGGTCCTTATTAACGGTGTCATTAGGCAACACTTATCTGCATGTGTGCTGCTCACGTAGCATGAGCCACGCTGACTTTTAGACTGATCTGTCTGACGTGGGAACATTCACTAA
Source organism: Helostoma temminkii (assembly GCA_900302695.1). NCBI lineage: Eukaryota > Metazoa > Chordata > Actinopteri > Anabantiformes > Helostomatidae > Helostoma > Helostoma temminkii. The sequence goes on from OMLM01007867.1 coordinate 14,721, forward strand.
CTATACTATATAATATCATATACTATATGGAGGATTAACACTTAGTTTTAGCCTTTTAAGCTTGCGGCCATGTCTAGGCTAAGGTTAGGTTTAGGCTCCTCACAAACAACATAAAGCCCAGTGACACACTGCAGTAGCTCATGGATAACATCACTCACTACAGTAGGGGAACAAACCTGCTGTCCCATAGCCCCGCTGGCCCTGAGAGCTGCCAGCTCTGGAGGCACCGGCAGGGGTTTAGCACCAGGGATGGGCTCAGAGATGGGCATGCCTGGATGGTGAGCACTGGGAGCCATGGTGCCCGCTGCACTGCTCATCTGCTGAGCCAGAAACATGGCACGATCCGGCAGTTTGTTGGGCTCGGCACAGGCCTGCTGCCACACCGGGACCTTCTGGGATAAAAGCTCCTTCCCCTAGAGGACAAGCGGAAGAGAGGGGCTGAGAATTGGGAAACATTACCAGGCAGGGCTTGTGTGTCATTGGATATACTCATGTGAAGCAGCTCATTAGTGGTTTGTAAAAAAAAGCTAAATCATAATAACACAATGCTAATGAATTCAGAGAGACAAGAAGTAGGATGAGAGGTGAGATATGAATCTATTACAAATTTGCTTATTTGAGTAACTCTCTCAGCCGACTTACTTCTCCTCCATACATTATACAGTAGGCTAGTTACATAAGGACGTTTCTTATTTGCATAAATCATCTGTGGATGAAACAAGGGAGTTTTGCATCTATGAATATTGGAAAGAAGAGAGAATGTGCTCTTCAAACAGTTTTAACCCCATCAGGCAGTGGAGGTGGAGGACAAACAGTGTGATTCCAAGGTTGTCTAGCCCTGCTGAGTGTGTGTGGGCCGGAGAGCCAGGTGTCAAGGTGTGGGCGGGATGATCAGATAAGCAAATGCATATAGCAGTGCAGCAAAAGCACATTCATAACAAAAATGAGCCTTGTGTAACAGTTATACATATAGTTTGTGTGGCACAGTTCATATTTCTTGTGGCCATGAATGTGGCACTAAGACATCGAGTTTTCAATAAGTGCTCAGTCTTTCTTAAGAAATGTTAAACTAACAAAACTAAGCTGTGGAAAATGACCACGATGATTTCTACTGTGAAAAAGCACTAAAATATTCACTTTCAGAAATGGATCAAATCGTGACATTTGAGAAGTTGGAGCCAGAGAATTTTTGACTCGACGATAGTGAAAATATTCTGTTGATTGACTGATCCACTAATGGGCTGTGAGGGTTACACAGTTTATTCAGGCATTGAGTTCACTGTCGCACTGTATGTAACAAAGAAAAGCTTCACATTTTCACACCGAGGAAGGTGGAACCGGAGAACGTTTGACATTTCAAATAATAAATCGCTTTAAAAAACTGTTGCTGCTTTGCTTCAGCTGTAACTTAACAGAGTTTAGGATGAATTCAGTCTTTTTCTGCTGCTGATGCATCATCACATCAGCAGTTTGTGTCCTGTGCTTCCTCCCTCTGTCTATCAGTCACTCATTCAGACACTTCCACACCCACACACACCGAGTCTGAACCAAGTGTTCTTGCAGAAGTAGGTCACTCTCTCCCCCTCTCCTCCTCCACCACTCCTCCTCACTTACTCAGCCTCTATCTTCACATTTCCCCGGTGTGAGAGGTGGGAGAGACATGTTGTTCTTATCAACTTCATCAGTTTGTCGGGTGACACAAAACGACCGACTGGTGCATGTGAAGCCAAGACAAGGCAGAAGCACTTTGAGTTCGTTTTGAATGAAATGGATAAATAAAGTGTTTATGGTACTCGTGTGATAGGTTTAAACGTGAATTATGATGAGACATAATCAGTTTATACTGTTCGTGTGATTGGAGTGACATGTTCTCAAACTGGTTGAGTTTTAAAGCTTAGTGGTGGTGACACTGAAGCTGCATGGTGTAGCTCATGGTGTTGCTTTTTATTTCTGGTGATGTATTTAGGCTTCAAAATGCTTGAAAAAGGCTAATTTGTTAAGATTGTATGGATTTTTTTGTTCAGTAATGCAAAACCCAATGGTAAACAAAAATCACACACAGTCTTCAGTGTTCAGCCACAAAACAAAGGTTAAATCTAATATGGCTGTCCAGAGAGGATCACAAAATCTGAATTTACTAGGTACCACTCATCTCTCCATGACGCCAGAGTCATGTGAAGATAAACAGGCAGAACGGGCACTAAGGTTAGTAGTTCCTTCTCACCTTGCCATGATAGGCAGTGCTGGTCTTGGCCACGGCACACTGACGGTCCACCAGGAAGCAGTACCTCCTCCTCTCCTCGGACAGAGCGTTCTTGTAGCCCTCAGCAATGTAGCTGTCCAGCTCGCTTTGCTTGTTGCTGATGGCCTCCACATACTGGGGAGAAAAAGGATTGCATGAAAAACCCATGGCAGCACGTGCTTATTAGGTCTCTACTCCAGCATCTGGAAGGTGTTACAGCTGCAAACGTCAGAGTCAGATGCAAACTTAAGTTGAATAACAAAAAGACGTCAAAGTCATTCAAATTGAGGAGCAAAAAGTTTAGTTTGTGTCTCTTAATGTCTTAAAAGCAACATCCATTCGCAGAAATGAATGGTCTGTGAAAACTTAAACTGGGTGAATCAGTTGTTTAACATTTGATGGTTTGAATCACTTTGATGGATTTTCATGAATGGACTGTTACAAATTCAACACAATAACCAATATATATAAAAGCAGACAGATAGATAGTGATTTTGTGTTTTGTCATGAACATCAACAGTTGTGACTGTTCATATGTGAAAAATGTCACAGCACATCAGACCAAAAAAAAAACATGAATTAGATTAAGAGACATCAAATATCTGATCCTTTTTGTGTCTATTAAGTGATAATGGTGACAGGACTTTCAGCTGCTTTTTACACCCATCCACCTTCCCCTGTCTTCATCCACTCATCCACTAAACAAAATCCAACCACTCAACATTTAGCAGCAGTGAATACACGTTCACCCTCAGGTTCGCTTACTGTACGTACTGAAAGCATCTGAAGTTGAACACAAACCAGCGCTCTATAAGTGCCAGACCGGGCTCCAGTATAAAAGGTGTTAATGATCTCGTCTGGGTTTTTTGCAGAGAAAGTGATCAGCCTACGCTCGTTCGTACAAAACTGTCTGGTCGAACTAACAGCAGCTCTGATGTGAAAAAACGAACTAGAGGTGATGGAAGGCAATATCAAATGACAGGTTAAGTCACCTAATGATGTCCTACTGAAAAGCAGCACCATC
>OMLM01007868.1:0-17142 GCA_900302695.1 Helostoma temminkii
GAGTGCAGACTGGAGAAGGCAGGCTCTAGTGAGCACTGGCTCCCTCCTCTTCAGGCAGTGTGTGATGTGACTTGAGCGGTGTGATCTCCACGAGAGAAAACCCTGATGCATACAGGAAATAATCAGGGCAACACAGGCAGGGTTCAGAGGAATGCAAATATTTTCAGAGTGCTTAAAAAACAATACCACACACGCACACCGCCAAATACAGACCCCCTCTCACCCTCACAGACACACACATCATACACATATTTAACCACAATAGCTACCCACATGTACATCACACAACAGAGGAACCAAAAAACAACAACCACCCCCCTGACAAAACTCTCCCCAAGTGCATTTGCATAAAACATTAAGCTTAACAAAATGATTACACCTGACAAGTGGAGTTGGAGGAAGAACATCGCCAGTGGCAGACGGTTACTTGCAGATCCTGCAATCATTCTCTCGTCAAGCAACTGTTTCATGGCTGCCTTTGTAGGCACTGTCATGCTGCTGCATCGTGATTAATCCTACCCTTTTGTTTTTCTTTTCTCCCTTCCACCCCTCTCAGTCCCTCCCACAAATCCAATAAGTTGCCCTTAAATCAGGTTACCCTGCACCTTGCAGATAGGCACATTGTGATGGATATGCCAAAATGCATGCCAGGCAGCATGTTTTTGTGCAGAAGCACTGTGAAATTGTACTGCTGTGATTCTGCATTATGGTGCTAAGTGTTTGTCTTGTAATGCAATTAAATGTGCATGTAAGCCACCCCCTCACTCCCTAAACTATTGTGTGCTGTATTTAATAATTTTATATACACTCTTTTGTGACATTGCCATTTAACCTGAGGTAAAATAGAATAATTTAGAGGAATGTTGAAAGAATAACTGTAGAGTGTTTGCCACAGAGAACATAAGCTGGGTCGTTTTAGAAAAAAAGATGACAATCAAAACATTAATATCCTTCTCACTCATATAAGCCCACTGAAAATTCCTAGCTCTGAATATTTTGCTGAAGGATAGCTTACAGATAAAGAAAGAGAGAGATTATTGCCTCCTTTCATTTCTGCCCCCCTGGCAGCGGTAGGTATGGTAATATGGTTTTTGAATATTTGCAAGCATAAACTTAAGAAATGAGTGCTGATAAGGAGTGACAGCGACAGAGGCAGCAGAGATCTTCAGCATGACAGGCGATGTCAAAAACCCCTGTGACGCTGTCAGTGTGACAAACTTTTCAAAAGAACAATGCACACACACACCGTTATTGAAGTGAGCTGCTGCAAGCCTCTCTGACAGTCTTGTCCCAGCAGTTAAAAAATGGAAACATCACCTAATTATGCGCGCCATATTTTTTCTCTGAATACTTAAGCCTACAAACTTTCAACGTATGTCAATATAGTTTGCAGCTCCTGTGCCTGTGCAAACAGGAGCTCTGAATTATACAAATTGATTGAAGATTTATAGACTAGATTCATGCTGACTTAATTTAGGAAAAGAATAAAATATTGAAAGTGTTCATTTAAACACATATTTTTCAAGATTAAAATATTTTTTCAACCTGTTTTTGCCCTGAATCTGACCTGAACAATTTAACTTTCAGGTGTCTGTATAACATGCAGGTTCTGTTATTAAGTCTTACTTGACTTTTAATCTTAGCTGTACTTTTATTAGTAACTCTGCAGACCAAATCATGTCTGTGAGAAGCCATGAGGATCATTACTTTCAAAAAGAACCAGCTGGCCCATTGTTTAGGCTCTGCCAGCTGTGTCTATTTCCATAACCCATTTTCCTTTTGTTCTCTTACACCGCCCTATAAAAGTACAGAGACAGGAAGACAGAGGTATATTTCACCATTTTCATGAACTCTTACCCTTATGATAGCCTAACTCTCAACACTCTACCACTGGTGTGCTTGCATGCATGTATGAGTCTGTGTGTGTGAGTGTGTGTATGTCTGTGTGAGTGTTTGTGTCAATGTGCATGTGTGAGTGACTGTGAGGAGGAAGGCAAGGTCTGTAATCACCTAATCCAAACATACACTCGGGGAATCTCATTACTGGACCTAACAGTTCCATTTGAACCTTATCTGGTTTCAATCAAGCGCCTCTCGTTTGGAGCAAGGCACAGAAACTTGATTCCTTTTGTCTAGAAGTCTCTGCTATCAGGGGTCTCCTGTTTGTCTTGTCTATCACCGTCTTTTACAACTAACGGTATTTTAAATTCCCCGTCAGCGGCGTGACTTCAGTGTCAGTAAAAGCTGCTTCTTGTCATCCAGCTTGCAAGTAGCGAGTATGACATCAGTGGGTTTGTATGTGCAGAATGGATGGCTGCCATGGGGAACTCCCGCTAACCCCACACCCTTCCACACTAACCCCAGTTCTTCCCCAGCCACCCACTCCCACAGCCCCCATCCACATGCAAACGGACATTAAAACGAAACCTGACCCTGTCCCTGGAATCTGTAAGGAACTGTTTTTTCTCCTTCTTTTCTTTTTTCTAAACAGGGAATCCTGCAGCTTGTGCACTTGTGAGTGTATGTGTGTTTGTAGCTTTAAGGTAGACATGGTGGGGTCAGAGAAAGGTGAGTAAGAAGCAACGCCAGCAACTGAGCTACTGTCCCAAGAATCAGGAATCCCCAGATTAAAAAACTTCAGAAGGTTGAGAGTCAGAGATAATCACAGGATCTGGAATTCACAATAACAAACTGGCCATATATCTACCTGTCTCCGGCCTTCCTCCCTGAGACGGCCACAGGGTCAACCAAATGGCTGCATTCCGTCAACAGCTCTTTTTTTCCCTCTTACTGGGCTCCCAGTGAAGTGTCTAGAAGAATCAAGTCTGGCCTATGAAGCTAAACCTTTCTTTTTCTTATTTTTCTTCACATATCCAACTCACCATTTTTTACTATTGATGTAATGTATTGTTGCATTGATGAATAAATAAATACATAAATTTATCAATTTATCATAATTCACCTGTAGGTTTGAAAAGGGAAAAATGCTGAGACTGAATGGCCAGATCTTGGACTCATGATTAATGTGGGATTTTGAGGCAGACTGAGACCCCACCACTATAGCATCGCAAGTGTGACTTGAGCTAAGGGCTTGAGGCTGCAGTATAGGAGCTGAGGTTAGAGGTCTGGAGCTTTGTGGCTGAGGTTAGAGCACTTCCTCTGAGACTTTAGTTGGAGCCACAGGCTCTGTGGCTGTAGTGATTTCTGGGTTGAATTAACAGTTGAGCAGGGGAGCAGTGACTAGTGTCTGGAGGGGGCTGTTGGGGTCTGATGAAGGGTCTAGTAGGGAAGGTATGATTTACATAGCTGTGAGAGAGACCAGGATCTAAGCCTGCCCAGACCCTTACCCCAGGGAACTGTGTTGAAGAAGGTGCTGCATTGTGATACTTGTGTAATTTATGTTCCCCATGTACTCTTCCTTCCATTGCTTGACAACTTCATTATTTATTTCTGTTTGCTGTGATTATTTGCTTTAGCGCAGTTACAGATACTGTATATTGTGTAGACTTTGTGTAAACCTTGGGTTGCAGCCCAGAGATTTGACTGTGTGCCTGTCTTTTCTTCAGATCTGTTTTCTACAGAGGTTAGTCTTTGTTGTTGCCAGTGTACCCATCTCGACACTGAGGATAATTTGTCCCTTCGCTTCCTCCTCTGGCTGCTCCATTCTCAGCAAGGGAAATTACCTTACAAAGAGGGCAAGGGTTGCCGATTGAAAGTAAGTTATTTCGTCAGTTTAAAGTGTAGTAAATAGCCCGGGGTTAGGAGAAAATAATGATATACAGTCCTGTCCAGAGGGAGACTACAGCATGAGACACAATCAGACCCTTGCAGAAAACTTTCTGAAATGCTTTCAGAGGATGTGTTTCATCATGTTAGATTACTACTGTGGATAGCAGCACTACTGGATAGTTATATCATATTCATATCCTGGTGCAGTCTCAGGCATTGTGTACCAACATTCCTCGAGCATAGTGCATGGGGTCTGGGACTGCGGCGTATATCTAAATTCAGCTATTGATTAATGTTGCAGAAGAAAACAGAAAAACGAAAGCCCCTGCAAAGACATCACAGTCTGCTGTTACACGGCAGACTTGTTTAATTCCCTTTTGCTGCTGCATTCAAATTATTTGCTTTCACAGTCGAAAATCGAATGGTTGTAAAAATTGACTTCCTGTACAGCCGGAGAGAAATAAATTTCAGTGGTATTGACAGCAGCCAACGAGAAAAGCTATTGCCCAGCATTTAATTATTGAAGACATTGATCAACAAAGTGATTTATTTGCTGTGGTTCGGTTAAAAGGCCTAATTGAGTCACGGTGTCCTGTAAAAGGCTTTTATTTGTTCATTTGGTTTGGATCAGATTGCATGATAACTGACACTCAGAAAATATGAACACTGTTTAGTTTTAATTAATGTGTTTAATGAAGCATACTGAAAGCAGTATTTATTTTAGGTATGTAAACAAAAGAAGTTAAAATGACTGTAGTTATTGATTATAGACGCAGAGACAGGCTTCAGAAATATAATATAAACAATTGTGCAGATGACATTTACAATCTGAATGCAAACACTCGACTTTACATGAATGTCTAATCTGTGTATATCCTCCTCTTCAGTAGTGGAACATGCATATTCATGCACAATCAAGCATCCCTAGAAATTCATTCACATCCATTCCCACAAATCTTGATGACCATTTTTACAGTAGAGGGAGACCTCCAGGACTCCAGCCACAGAGCTGCAGTCCTTAACCTCTTCTTTTGATCACCCGCTCTTCTTATGCACTCATCAATAAGCAGGGAGTCTCATCTATCAGCTGCTCTCTATTGCCCTTGGTGTCCCTGTGGGAACTGAAGTAATTTGACTGTTCTTTCTTTCTTTCTTTCTTTCTTTCTTTCTTTCTTTCTTTCTTTCTTTCTTTCTTTCTTTCTTTCTTTCTTTCTTTCTTTCTGTTTGTTTACACAAAACTGTGTTTTACATAGGCTGCGTGAGACCAAATGTAATACACCATAATACAGCAGTTATTTAACCCAAGGGATTTTAAGACATCCATACAACAGCAGCACTCTGGCTTTTCTATCAAACATATGCTAACTTGCTTTGAGATGCAAACAATCAAAGAAAATCATTAGAAAGGTGCCAAACCACGTGTGTCCTTGTAAGTTTTCCATTAGTAATAAAAGATGTTCTGCAGATGTTTGGGAAATATAAACAGTGATTTTAGGCATACTATACCACCTTTCTTTATGCTCTTTGTCTATCCCAAAACTCTCACACACCATCATCATAAAGAGGAAGGTGAAAGGAGGTGCAGGCAGCAGGATGTTTTCATCAGTATATGTCTCTTAACTCCGCAGTCAGTGAGTGGTCTAATGATCTCACTTTAGGCAGAGGTGGGAATGTCACGATTAATGGCATTCCAAGAAGAAGACTGGATCTCTAGGTTGTGTCCCTGGCACAGTTTGAGACTGGAGGGAAGAGTCAGACAGCAGGACTGGAAGAAATTATGAGAAAAAGAGCAATGGGAGTAAAAAAAATAGGAGAGAGAATTAGAAGAGAGAGGTGAAGGAGGGGTGGTGTCAGAGAAAGAGACAGAAAAAAACGAGAAGTGGGTTGTTCATTTTCTGGATAGATAGATCAGATGGAATAGAACCATGCATCAGAATGAAGGCAGCTGTGCTTTTGGCAAGGACTATAGTTGGTGCACACAGACACCTGAGCACATACATGCTCCTGATTCTCTCATACACAATATGCATGTACACAAACACACACACAAAGAGAGACATAACCACAGGGATCTTCATGGACAGGTGAGCATTTGCTTTAGCATTAGCTCTGTTCTGCAGGCCTGGGGGAACTCCAGCCACTGATTTCTCCTTCATTCTTCCTCTCCAGGGCTTTGGCCAAGGGAGCAGTGTTTAGCAGACCCTCAAGGCATAGAGCCATCTAAGCAGCACTAAGTCCTGGAATTGCTACAGATTTCCTGCTGTGTTTGCCAGATAGTGTTGTGTATCTGTGCTTGTCTGTGTTTGTGTGCACATTTGATGTTTATTGCAGGTTTACTGCAATTGATGTTATTATCAGATTACATAAAACTGCACATGGATGCTGCATATCATGCACTTAATGCATTTCCATTACTTCTAGCAGATCTATATTTTTATTTAGAGAAAAAGGTCATAGGTAAATCAGATATATGCATATAAAATGCCCAGTTGACCTAATTAAAGTAAAGCAAAACCATTCATTCAGTAAATATGTTTTTTTTATCTTTTTGTAATTTTGGTGAACTTAACCTCTAAATGTGCAATATATTAGGACTTATTAGAAAATGGAAAATGATACACAAATATTGGCTTTCTCTCACATTTTATAAAACAGTGGGACTTTTGTTCAGTGTTGCAGAGAGAAAAGCAGGGTCTGCCAGTACTGGAACAAAAATAAACCGTTATCCTTGGAAGTGTCTTTATTGTACTTAGTCACACACACATTTATCATGAGGTTATAAATCTTTGTGATTGAAGGTTGTTAATGACTCTGAGAGACAGTGGTGAAAATGCTCTGTCTCCTCCTTTAGACGGGTTATGATTCTAGTTGCAGAAGACAGAGCTGCGGCTGGGATAATACTTTACCTGACCCAGGACTCCCTTGGGTTCACTATACTGGAGTGCTCTGTAGACTGGAGGCCCTGGCCACATGCTGGGGCTGTCTGCATCCAGCAGTTTATGGAGATGCCGCATATAGACTGACACTGACAGTTTAATGTCTGATAGCTGCCTCTTGTACCTTCCTGTCTGAGAGTGTAGCTATCTCTCTCTTCATTTGTTTGCTAAATGCTTTTCTCTTTGCCTCTACCCTTTCCTTTTCACCTTCTAATTCTGTGTGTATTTTTTTAAAAGGCCTGTTAAGATGGGTAGTGCTGACTTTGCATCTTTAGACTGTATGGCATGTTTTCTGAGTCTGAAGGACTTCAGCCAGGAAACAGTGGTGTGCAGAAATATAAATGTGTAGCAGAGTTGTTTAATATTTCCTTTCCTCTGTAGATATGGACGTGAGTAAAATATCCATCTCCTGGGATCCTGACCCCATAGGAACTATCTATATTCTAGCCGGAACTCAAACAATGACGTTTGGACGGGGGCAGGGGGGCTATTTGTAGTACTAGGTCACTTCCAAGGCATCAGCCTCAACCTTTCAAGGCTTCAGACTTCAGTCCATTTTTAGTGGTGAGTGCAGTGAAAATAAGCATCACCAGCAGTTTGTCTTTTTACAGCCTTGCATCATTTCCTGCCTCCCCCTCACTTTTGATCATACTCTCTCCCATTCTGCTCAAACACACACTCATATGCAAACAAACTTGCACCATCCTCCGACTCCTCCGTCCTCTGTCCTTCTGACTCTAATGAGTCTTTTAGCTGAACAATGATAGACTTGTATTTGTTCTCCAGGCCAATAATTTTAGGGAGGGTATCTCCATTCTCAGTGCCTGAGGCCCATGCCAGGGACGGAGCAGCCCCAACCCCAGGCAGTGAGAGGATTTGGGGAAATTGTTTTTCAGCATCCAGTTTCTCCCTAAAAAAAATTTCTTTACAGTAAATGTACACACTAGCACAAGAATTACTTCATTCTCCTGTCACTACTTGACTTTATGCCAAAACACTTTACCCTCAACATACAGTTATGCACACACACGGCTAATCCTGTTAGCACATGACACACTGACAATGGGGAAACTCCAAGCAAAAGCCTGAGGCTACCACTTCCTACCTTCTAGCTCTGTAAACAAGGAAAAACTGACAAAAACGACAACATCATATAAATGTTTCTGCTTGTCATGGAGTCAGGTTCAAGTGCCTCAGCAGTTGTTTGCTTTTGCATAAAAAAACTTCAAAGTTATCAGCAAGTGGCTGTATGTTATGTGAGACACCCACAGCATGATGTAGAGCTGTGGGCTGAGGAGACAGAGCAGCACTGTGAGATAAATCTAACATGCCGCACATGGGCTCATTAATTCAACATTTCAGTCCATGAGGATGAGACGGGGAGGGCCTATCCAAACACTGTCCCTCCACAGCAGGGCTCTGAGCACTCTGGAGCACTCACTATTTACTGTAGGCCTGTGTTTGGGCTTGTGCCATGTAACACTTTGACCCAGTGAGAGAAGATTGTTGAGACTTGTATCCAAGACGGCAAACAGTGAACTATTGTGAGTCCCAGCACAGCAAGGTTTAATTTTGGTAGGCTTTATCATTTTCTCAACTTACTGACACATGCGATTGGTAGTCTTTCTAAAACATTGTTGGGGTTTCCTGTGTGACCTTCTTACATTATTTAACTTGATATATTATAACACACACTCCTTTTTTTCATTGAAATAAAGTAATGATGAAATGCAATTAGAATAAAAAATGCAATGCATCCATCTTTGGATAGAAAGTCAGGCTGAGCTACACAGAGCAGTGTTTGCATAACTTGCACTAACCCATAGCGTACATTGTGTATTTTTCAGCTGAAGCATTTGGCAGAAAACCTTTTTTACTGTGTGGAAAATATGAGTGAAATACCTTTTCAGTGACTGAAAAGAAAACCTTGTACAGCTTACTGCACCCTTACCTTGCCATCTTTTGCACACACACCCATACCTTTCACTCAGTCTTTAGATTTCACCATTATGCCCGAACATCCCCTCGGTGCTGACATTAGATCCATTGGATCAGTGTCTCCTTGGGGAAGTTGGTCTTTGGGGAGGGGTAGCACAACTTTCCCAATGCCTGAATTTGTGCTGGAACATGCAGGACGAATCAGAACACCTGTGTTCGTTTGGACATAGCTGTGCACATCACACGATTTGTCAAAGGCGGGATAGGGAGTAGAAGGGGGCGTAACAAGGGCACATAGATGTCCAGAGATCATCCTCTCCAATCAGCACCTCCTCTGACTGACCCTGTGTCAACCCAGGAAGAGGCTCATCCATCTCAGCCTGCACTTCGAAGATGACATCACTCACTGTTGCCTGTTCTGCTTCAGCTTTTAAATTGTCAGTTCATTTTAAAATTGGCTTCCTGTGCAAACATTTGGAAGAACATCCTTCAGAGTCTAAATTAATATACTATTTCAAGTTGAATAATTCTACATCTATTAAAACCTCTATTGAACTTAATGTATCTAATGTTTATTCATTATTTTGTTGCTACTGCTTCAGTTCATAGAGGAGACAGACATCTTCATAATGATTTCATAAGTACTAAAGCTTCAGGTTACAAGGCCCAACAATATTAACCTCACTATTCTTCTATCAGAGAGATACCACATGCTGTTGCCATTGTGTAGGTCTGGGAAATATTATTTTTAGGCAAGGGCTTGTGTATGCTCCAATGTAGCGCCACATTGTCCCCAAAAGGGAGCATAATGAGAACCAGGAGTGCAGCACTGTGCTATTGTCAAGTGCATTAACCCCAATCAGTTTAGGAGATAGAGAGAGATGCGAGACAAAAGAATGTGTCTTCTTAAATGTCGCAATTGTTTTGACTTTTTATTGCATCTACACTGATTTGACTAGGGCTACAATTATAAATACTTTTAAGGAGTCAACTTTTTGGTCATTCTAACCTCCCTCAGTTCACTGCCTCATTGTATTTCCTGTACATTTATTTAATTCTATCTGTATAGGACAACTTACACGACCAGTTTTATGTCATCAAAACTGTATAATTTGTCTTGTACAATAAGGTTTTCCTTTTATATTATGAATTGCTGCTTCTGTCGTGAGAAATCCAAAATGACAGTACTAACAAATCTGGAGATGTTATTTCTAAAAGGATTAATTGTACATCATGTTAAAAAAAATTACTGTCATGAATTTAAATTTTATTTGACACCATCAGCCACACAAAACCTTTAAAATCATTTTTCCCAGTAGATGTGATGTGTAGTTGTCCTCTGCCTTGTTCATCACCCACAGTGGATGACAGGTAAATGACCTCTGAAAGTGCAAATACTGTCACTCTACTGTCATAAATGCCCCCGTATAGCACGAAGCAACATGCATATTTATGATGTCGCATAAACACTGCCCTTACGTCACACCAGCAGGCAAGTGTGTACCTCACCATGCCACTCATTTCCTACCCTCCAGAGCCCCAGTGGCACAGAGCACCAAATGAAGAGACGTCAAAGAGTATGCCAGCCTTTGTCAAACTCTACATGATAAATTCCATCAAGGCCCAAATCTGAAAAAATACTTCTTTAATCTGCTTGTGCCAAATCTATTCCCCAAACACTCATCTGTAACAGTGTGGCCATTTTATCCTGTTTTGATTTGGAAGCTTCAGATAGGATCTAAAATGCATGTTGAGACAGTGGGACCTGCTGCTGTGAGGTATCAGTCATCCTAGCCTGTCAAAGGTGAGAGACTTTTCTAAACTCTGATGATTAGTGGATGTTGAGTCCAGACATGTCAGTGACTGACGCACTTCCACAGTCTTAATTCAGAATGAATGGCAGGAGGCAAGGCCAGGGTATTAATCCTGTGAGTGTTCATGCTCATCACAACAAAAAATGTTTGAGAGTTCTTACAAAAGCATTGTAGCAGGTATATTTTTGTTTGAACAGATAGCTTTTTTCACTGTTACACTGCATTTTGGAGCTGTTGCTCTTATGTTTCTCTTGCCAGTGAGGATTTGGTGATAAGTAAGGATAAACAATTGGCCATAACTGGTGTGAAATCCTTTTTGGTCTCCTGTGAGGTGCTCTGACCACTCCACCACAGCTCGGCCCATCTTTCCTCTTAGTGGGGTACCCTTACGACACCTCCGGTTTCCCCTGGCAAAGCAGCCAGACTTCCTGTATGTCTCAGCAATGAGATATTAGTATGCAAAGTTGCTGGCAGGGACAAGGTCCACCTAAAAAATCTGCAATAAATTTAAGCAGACATATCCTGTAACTGTTAATTGGTTTATGTCTGTTTTATTTTCCTCTTGGCTACTGTAGTCTCACTTTACACTGTCTGTATGTGTTGCCATGCTCTCTCTTTCAAAGTTCTCTGAAGTGAGTAGTTTCAAAATAGGTTCAATAGATGTTGAATTGAATTGAAATGTAAATGTTCCTACAGTTGAACTAAAGCATAGGTTGCACAGGAGTGTTAGTTTTATGTGAGCAAATGCTCTCTGACCTACGCCCTTCCTAAACGCTGCTGTCCTACCTTGAACACTGGTTGAAACTCATTCAACCCCTTCTCACAGGTCGGCTAATAACGGAGACATTTGTGAAAGATGCTTCCCGAAAACTAATGTATTGAAAAATGTGTTTCCTCCCTCCCTCACATTTCACATAACCTCTGCTGTTAATGACTCTCTCATAGCAGACAAAGCTTGAACAAAAGAGCAGATTTGAGTGAGGATCCACCTGTACTGGTGGTAATGAACAGACAGTCTAGTCCAAAAGTCTTGTGACGAGGAGGCAGCCTTGCCAACATCCGATGCAGCTGGCTGGAGCTTCTCAAGGTCCTCACTGAGACAGTGAAGCCCTGAGGGCAGGAAGTAAACAATATTTAATACTTTATTCCTACTTGATAATGGTGAATGTCAACCAAAATCATCAAACTCAATCACTGTAGACAACTGTGTAGGTCAATTTGTCATTAATGTTGACTTTTCACACCATAATATCAGTTATGATGCAAGACTGGAAAATACAGACGATAACATATTTCAGAACATATTCCTGATGTAACTAAAACAGCCATGCAAACTTATTATATGACTTGTTTCAAAGTACAGCCTTAGCAGATGGGTATTTATCCTTGTAGGTGTGAATTGACTGACAGGTGCTTTGGAATGTTGCGTGAAGCTGTTTCACAGTTCAGTGTCAAGGTTATGGTGCATCACACAAATCCGCACTAATCATAGCCCCTAGTAAGCTCCACCTGACACCGAGAAACTCTACTGACGATGAATTGTTGACATGTTTTCTAAAACCAGCATGCCCAGCACATTTTTTCCCCCCTTAAGCCTATTCTCAATAATGGGTAGTGCTGAAAGGATTTTGATTGTCTGCTAAAGTATTTAATGCACAGCAAATATTTTAGACGCTGCTCATGGTGCGGAAACAATATATACAGTTTCCAGCATTCTCAGTTAATCAAGCAGAACAAAACAAACCAAGCCAGTGGCGAAGAATGGAGAAAAAAAAGTTGGCCTTCTGGTGGATGACCTGATTCTGTAGAAATTGATGCCAATATTTTATTTTGCCACAGTCTTGTCTTAATAAAAGAGTAACAGTGTGATTTTTAGACATATAATTATTCATCTTATTACACCAGGACTGTGATAAATGAATGATAGGTTCACGTCTTTCTTAAAAAAATAATTTATTGGTATTACTCTGAAATGAACTGCGTGCCACTGCCCTGCGGTGTTTAAAGGGATTACTGGAAAAATACAATATCTTCTTTGTCAGCACTTAAGGTCTATATAGTCGTGCCTCAGGATATCCCTTTCCCGAAAGGAAGGATTGTCTCATTTTTTTTTCAACTCTCCTACTGCTCATCATATTAACACCTCAGCTCCACTCTAAACCAAAGAGTCACCCTCATAATTGAATTAGTCAGAGTAAAGTTGCTATTCTCTAATATAATGGAAAGTACTTTAGCCTTGCTTTTCTTTCTAAGCCAAGATATTAATGGACATTCTTCTGGACAGTTTTCTGATCAATGTATAATGTGAAAAGAAGATGAAAAGACACATTCTTCTTATTGGTGGTGCAGCACAGATTGCAAATATTTGCTCTGAGGACATTTTTAATTTTAATTATTTTATGGCAAAGTCAAAGATTTCAGCAAGATTGTGTATGTTTGTTGCACTATCCTCCTGTATCGTCTAACACCCGAGGCCCTCCATACACCCTTCCTCCTTGTCCCCTTCCAGATGTTACTTTTTGATTTCCTCTCCATCTGCCATTCTCTCTCTCTCTCTCTGACAAAATCAATAGCAAGTCCATTTGCCATATCATACTGTAGCGCCTTCCAAACTCCGGATGGTAATGATGCGATGATAACCCTGGGGTGAAGCACATAGGGGAGAATTTTACACTGATCAATACAGCTGGTGTACAATATGACAAGGGTTTTATAAGGATGCAGCATCCTTTTGCTGCCTTCAATATTCTGACTTGTGATATTTTTTGGTACCTAAACAAGTATGTGCTTAAGCTTAATTCCCTGCTCTTAGTATTTGCACTTTTATACAATATCTGCATATTATTTTGGTGATTTCTGTCCAACATCATTAACTGGTTTAGGGTCATTTTATGGGTCACAGACTTGAAATTTCTCTCTGTCCCTGGACAGTAGTGGTGATATGAGCCACCATGACATCACTCCATTAATGTGACCCTCAGCCAGAGAGTGGCCCTTCCTTGGGGGAGATTGCAGTGAGGTTCTTTTGCGTTATAAGCTCCTCTAGCAAACCACACTTAAAGCCAGCCTTCTGCTTCCTAAACATGGATTTAATACCCTCATTAATGATATATGACAGGGGAGATCAATGTAAGAGTTAGAACCCTGAATCTCTCTCTCTCTCTCTCTGTGTGTGTGTGTGTGTATGTGGTTATGCATTTGTATGTATTCATGTGTGTTTGTGTGTATGTGTGAGTGCAGCACTCCATGCACTGCCTTTAATGGGTACATGCTGTTGAACATCATAGAGACTGGATTGCCTCTGGATACATTACACCTCATGGAAAAGAGCCTGGGAATAGCAGGGTAGGATGCCTTTGGAGGTCACACAGCTAATTTCACTAGTTAGACTGAAAATAAAGGTTGGTTCATCATGTAGTTTACATGTGATTTTTGCTGTCATATTTAATGTTATTTATTTAAAATTAGAACAAGTATTCACTGGATAATACCAGTATATTAATCTATAGTACTATAAGTTTATTGAATGTTTATATTACTACTGGATATTTTTATGAAAACTCTACCTCTACCTCCAAAATAGAAATACATACCTGTTTAGGCTTCATGAAATTGTAACAATGCACATGTAAGATAATTCAGTTTTTAAACATGATATTTATTTTCATTACAACTGTTCTCAAGCCTAAAGAAGACCAATCCTGTAGTTTGTTTTAAAATCTCTAAATTGCCAAAGCTGGAGATGAATTGTTTTTACTCATGTGGTCTCTGGGATGCAATCTCCACATCTCCGTTCAGTGCAGTGCAGTATGTACAGCATAGTGCTGTCTATCCTTTGTACTGTGTTTGCAATAGGATATGTCGTTTTGAAATATTGCTAGTATACTGTATATCCCTACTAGTCTATTCCAGCTCTCTGTAGAATATACAGTTCGCTGTGGTGGCATACTGCCAGATACAAATAATCTTCAATGCTGGGATTGAATTTCTGTTTACAGAGCATCAAGGTTAAAGCCCAGGTTTTAAAAGGTAAAACTGAAGCACCATCTACTTGACCCTGTGATGCTCTGTTTGAAGAGATCGGCTATTGGTTGAGGTGATAGCATGTAATAAAGTCCCAAGATCAAAGTTTGGATTTGATTTCAAGCAAGCATGGCCCAGTGCACAGGACCCAACAAGCCCATCCAACAGCCATGGCAACCATTCAGCACTTTATTTTCTTATTAGATTGCTCTCCCAGAATTCCATTTTTATCCACATAGATCTGGCCAGTGAATCACCATTAAAGGGCCCATCAAGCTGTCAGGCCATCCAGAGTGCAGGTGCAGTGGGCCCACTCCACTGTAAACAAGCAGCACAGACCCCTGAATAATGGAAGCTCAGACTGTTTTATGTTGTTCAAGGGGACTTAAAGAGATTCATCTCCTGCTGCTTTTCACCAAGTTTGCTTCACAACTCCAGGCTGAGCTGTTCAACGTTACAGTCTCGTATGAGAAGAGAGGGAGGGCTGCTTAGAAAAAAGGTTGGATGTTTAGGGGAAAGGAGGGGGATGAGGAAGAAATGAAAATCTTTCCTTACATTCTCAGACAATCACAACCTGTGAGGCCGTGCCAGAAAGCTTTGTTTCTGGAAAGGAGTCTAAATGGAGCATTTTATGCCTGGCTGAGTTCTGACACTAAAAAGCTGAGACTTCTTCATATCTGACAGATTTTCTTTCATTATCTTTCCTCCATAATTTCTTCAGTAGTTAGACGGCCTGAAGTTCTTTGCAGAGCAGCGAAATGTCTGACTTAACTATTTGAGACACTAGACAATTGCTCACTAGTCCTTGTTCCCCCAAGGTCAGAGAGAGAGAATGGAAGAGCCCAAGAAAAACAAATGCAGACCATAGTGTAGTTGTCACACGCTCCACTAACACATGTGAAGTCTGGCTTCTCTTTTATTCTCAAATAAAATTTCCCTGCTCACACATAAATATGTCCTTCATAAACTGAAGTAAGAGGGCGTTTTTCATGATTTGCGAAAATGGTCCTCAGAGTTTATCTAATGTCGTTGAGTTTGAGTGACATCACCCTTCCATTAGATTATTACACATCCAAGATGTGCAGCACTTGAAAAATGGTCTGAAAGACTTTTTTTCCCTGGAAGATTTTTTTTTTCATAGCTCAACATAAAAAGCGGAACGTGTTTATTTTTTTTGAAAAAACAGATACACTTTTTATTTCACTCTCATCATTTAGTGTAAATTTCATCTCCGAAACTCTGTGGGGTAGTTAGCACCTTAGGGCGCTGTGTTTGTGGGTGTCTGGTTGTCATTAGGGGTGAAGGGGAACAATACAGCAGGTGGGGATCAGTGCTTTAGGTTCGCTGACAGCTTCGTGAAACTGTAAAAGATATTATCCAAGGGGAATGAAAACAGCACTCAGTGCATCTGTCAGAGAAGACAGACAAGTTAAAACAGATGATGCACATCCTGGTGTCTGCCCTATCGTTTTAGTGCCCTACTACACATGCAGCTGTAAAGAACCCTGGGTCGCCACATCTGGCCGGGCTTACCTTGAGGCTGAAGGCTGGGGCCTGGGGGGACAGAGAGTGGAGACTAAAGGAGACCTGTCAGAACAGACCAAACAAAGGCTTGCTGGCTACCGACAGGCTAAATGCCAAGAGGACCCAAGACATGATTTCTGCTTCTGTTTTGTCCTCATCAGCTCTTCAAAATGATACTCACAAGGAAGAGGATGGCTATTATTTCAGTGTTTACAATATGTGGCTAGCTTCTGTTCACACTAGCTGGGGGTACTGATGTCTGCGATACTCAAAGATGAGCACACAGTATACACAGCTCACGATGATGTAATTATTTGACATATGTAACAGCAACTTCTGCTGCTTCACTGAGATAAGATTAATTTAAATTCATGTCAAAGTAAACATTGTGTGACATGTTGCTTTAAAATACCGCAGAAACTAATTGCCTACAACAGGATAATATTTCAGAAGATACTCAAGATCTTTTCCCTTGCTATAATTGTCTGCAAAAACACATAACTGTGATACTGACAATAATAATAAACCTGAACCTGAACCTGATTTTCCTCTTCACTCTATAGAAGTCCGGGTTAGTGGCCTCTGGCGCTGTGGGCTTTACAGGAGAAGAGGCCCAGGCCAGAGAGGGCATAGGGCAACATGGGGTGACTGAAGGACACAGTGTGGGGTCACACTGGGGCTCTTCCTGCTCTGCATGTTGCATGCTCCAGTGCTCTGGAGGCCAGAGCCTGATTACTGCGCTGGGATCCAGCCGCAGAGCGTTTTCATTAGGGAGAGGGCCAAGATCATCCAGGAAGGTTCCGGCCCATTAATACATTTGAAACGGCGAATGAAAGGGGGTGCTGTCGGAGGGGGCTGAAGGGGGCCTGTGGGTTATTTTGAAAGGGGAGAACCCTGTGGAACGACCATGAGAGCCTTAGTGAATAAATACCCTGTGGATCATCTTAACCTCATTCTACTTTTTTTTTTTCCTGTCCTCTCCTTAAGATCTGCAGCCAATTTTCCTGCAATTTAGGATAAATTGTTTGTGAAATCCATGTCAATCCTTCCACTTGGAATCCATTCACAAAAGATGGAGGAAGAAGTACTTGGCTGGATAGATAACTGCAGTAAGAAAGAAACAACATCATCTGTGTTCTCTTTTCAGACGTATGCTTTTCATACACACAATCATAATA
>OMLM01007868.1:33461-52800 GCA_900302695.1 Helostoma temminkii
CCATGGTAAAATTCTATCAATAATGCCATTTTCCTGGAAACTTAGCCTCTCATCATCTCCCTCTGATCTTCTTTTCCCTTTTCACGTGCTTTTGTTCCAGCTGCAATGATAGCTCCAGCTATTCTTGAAACAAAAATATAATCAAAAGTATTTTTATTGCTGTAGCAAATGCATTTGTTCATAAGGGACATCTGGAACTCATCCACAGCAAGCTTGCTCAGTTATAGCAATATCATAGTGACTTTATTTTACCATTCATAATCACTCACAGGACAGTAAAGGACCATGTGCTATCTGCTTTGAATTTGAAGGAACAGGATTTGTCCAGATTGACTCGAACAAACATAAAGCAATTCAATTCTTGATACACTTTTCCCCTTCAATCACAGACTTTCTCTCTCACTCAGAGATGAGTGGAGCCTTCTGCAGAGGAAAAGGTTAATAACATTCAGAATAAATCAGTGTGCATCACATCCCCTGGATGACATCAGCAAGTGCTCTTCAGATCCATAGGGCCATAAACAGCTTTATTTTTTTTTGTTTTTGTTATTTTTTTTCAGGTTTGTTTCAGATGTGAGCAAACAGATAAATAATGAATGAGCAGCACTGACGGGACACATATTTCACTTAGTGGAAATGGCTTTAATACAGTCGGTCTGTATTACACTTCCAATCACCATGAAACTGAGAAGCTGCATGGGGAAAAGGATGTTCAAACAAAATTCAAAGAGTGTTGAACTCAGGTATATCTCCGATGAAGATGACCTAGTTTTCAACAGAACTCCTGAGCCAGCTCCTTACCTGACGTAGCCCATGCAAAACAATTAACAAACTTAAAGTTTCACATTTTTTTACATTCATTTGTAATTAGTTGTGTTAGTGCAAGGTAGTTCGAGAACAACAAAAATGCTAATGAAACAAAAGTAAATTCCAATTTAAGAAAACCATCTGGAATTGACATAACACTGCTTTTTTTCATTGCATAATTGCTCTTAGACATTACACCTTCCTGTCAAATCATTTCCCATACCACAAAACTGCACTGCTTATACATTCCCAGGATGTGAAATAAGTGATTATTTTTACTTTTGGTAGAGGTATAATAGGAAACTACTTCATATGCAGCCCCATGTATTTCCACTTTATGGACTTTGATTTTTGGTATGCAAAATGTCTGAGACATAACTGCACAATCTTATTTGAATTTACTATTTATTTATATATTCCCAACAGAAGTATTCTCTTTGTGGTTTTGGGGAAATTCAGCGTGACTTTCCCTTTTCCCAAGTCTTGATAGTGAAAACATTTTTTTTTTTTTTTTTGGCATTCACATGGCTTTTAGAGGGTCTGTCTAAACAAAGTTTGGGGTTTGTAAATAGCAAAGGTTATCTGGCCATCGAGGCGTCCAGATGGTGGCTGAGCCAGACCACCTGCTATGGAAATGCCTTTTCTGCGAGTATTGGGTGGAAATATTCAGACCCTGATTCTCATTCTCTGTGTCTCATTTCCATGCATTCACACACACACATGGTTAACATGATCAGACCCAGAATGAGAAGCCCTCTGCTCATTTTTCTCTCTGCTCTCTCTCAACTTCCTCTCCTCCCATCTCCCTCATACTGACCCCCCATCACTCTCCCCAGACTTTACCCTCAGAACAAAACAGCTGGACAGGGGAGGATTTTCTGCAGGTCCAGACCTATCATGTAAAAAGATGACACATCTTTTGAAGAAACTGGGCAAAAGGGAGAAGAGGCGGTTTTGAGAGAGAAAACATAAACAAAGGTGTTTTAATCTGATGGTCGCCAGTGGCACACAAAGACATGTGGAGGAGGGTGAAAGAAAAATTGCTTACAATACAAATCCTTTGAATGACAGCCTGGAGACTTAAAGGATGAAACATAAACCTTGTTTTTAGAGCCTGAATGCAGAAGAATGGATGTGTTGTGTGTAGTCTAATAGTTTCTCTGCTGGAGGTAAGGTCCAGGTAAATATGTCTTTATTTTTTTTTCTCTTATCTGTTTTTTAAATAGTTTATAATGCAGGTAAATGCTGACTGTGTCATAGCCAAGCATTCTCTGATGTTTGGCTGCGAAACATTAGAAAATGTTAGTACAGTGTGTATCTGTGTATCTAAGAACAAAATCAGAAGATTTTTTAAGTCTCAGATATTGTACGTAGTCCCTTCTCCACTCTCCACCCAATTGTCTGTTTTGACACTTGACTTTGATCGAAAGAAGCTCAGCATTGTGGTTGAACACATGCCCCTTCTTCACAACTCTTTAAGAGGTCATGAAAAGCACAACTGTACATCAAAATAACCAACACACTCCCTGCCACATCATCCAACATGACATGTGTGAGACAACACTGACCACAACAATGGTTCAGCCCCTTTGATGGTAAAATGCCTGAGTGTTTATTTTCATCGGGAAGCCTTCTCGCCTGTCCATCAGTTGTGCGCGTTGTGGTGTTTGAAGTCACTGTGGCACAGTGGTGATGCAGAGCCCTGCCCGAGCAGCATGAAGAGAGGTGGCCATATTGGCAGCACTTGTTTATGAGACACATGGACAGAATCAGACAAAGAGTTTTTGATCAGGAAAAGCGTTTGACTTTAATAGCAGAGAAGGATGAGCATGCAGCTGCACTGTGGTTTTGTGACTGGTCCAGTGCAAAGTGTAGTGGAGCAATATTTGAATTCAAAGTGTCAAAGTGAACCATACTTAGCCTTCCTTTAAGATAGAGTTAATCCACAAGTATACTGACTGTATTAATGCTAATCGGCAGTGACAAGAAAATGCAGGAGCTATGGAGTAAATATTGTTCTTACTGATCTTTTCCACATTAACACTGCTGCTGCCACAGATCTGCATAAAACCTATTCAACCCCAGCCCCACTTCGTCCCACAGTGTTAATTAAATTGAAAGGTTAACAAAAGGTGGGAGCCAATAACAAGGCCACACATTACACTTAAGTTGCTTCTTTTCCTTACACCCACTCAATAATTCATGCTATCAGAGTGTCTACAAGGAAGTGAGGCTTTTCTTCCTTTCAGCAAGCCTCAGACAAGGATCATCTGTCCACTAGACTCATTGTAAGTAAGGAAGTGTGGGCAATAATACATACCAAGCAAGCCTCAGCCTCATAAAT
Organism: Helostoma temminkii; assembly: GCA_900302695.1. Lineage (NCBI taxonomy): Eukaryota > Metazoa > Chordata > Actinopteri > Anabantiformes > Helostomatidae > Helostoma > Helostoma temminkii. The sequence continues at coordinate 36,613 of OMLM01007868.1, forward strand.
AAATATGGTGATTGTTAATGGGGTTTAAAATTACCCATCCTCTGCTCCCTAGCCGACTACTAGTGTGACCACTGTGGCATACAAGTGCATGGAGGCTACATGTCCCTCCAGATAGAATGTCTGGCACCAGTGATACCACAAAATGGCCACAATACCTCCACTTCCTCTTCGTCCTTGTCATCTTTCTTATCTCCAGACGCATCGTCTTCCTCACTTTTCCCTCGTTTCAAGGTGGATGTCTTTTCTACACCTTGCCTCTGGTTTCAAGGTGGCTGTTTTACACCAGCGGATAACACTTTACTTCCAATGTTTGCCTGAATCCAGAGATGCTTTTCATTTTTGTTCCTGAGAGTTTACTGATTATTATCAGTATTTGAATGCCATTACACCTGCAACCATGAAGGCTTTCATTCTTGAAGTGTATTTCTTGTTTGCCAACTGATTTCTCTCTGTTCATACATTCAGCAGACTGATGGCCCTACTTGATTCATATAAGGAGATACAGCTCAGACATGCAAAAACACTGAATTATGTTGTGTGTTGTATGTTGTATGTTGTTAGGCTTGCCAGGTCATGTAGATGCTTTTATGACTTTTATAGAAATGTTTTTATAATTGAAATATAATACAAATACAGTCCTCTTTTTCCACGCACTTGTACTTGAAAATATATTTTTCTTCTAATACTGAGAGGTTTTAGAACATACTCTCTAATAGAAATGTAAACTGTCTGTGGTCCATGTTTATACTGGCATTGATAAACATCATGAACTCAAGCAGCATCTGGTCTTAAAGACAGTGTTTATTTTTCTACTGTATAAGAGAGAAGATGTATTTTCTCCAGATTCTTTTGGTTCTGTTGCAATATTTCTGCATGTTCATTTTCATTTCCCTTATTATTGTTATATATGTTTTCCTTTTGCAATAGTATGCATACATGTGCAGTTTTAATTTTACTGAGGTGTAGATCATGTCTCTACTTTTTTCTTCAGCATGGTGTAGTGTTTCTTATACTCCAGCTCGATTGCATGCCTGTATCTCCCCCTCCAGGACAACATGCATTATGGTCCCATTACCCTCAGTATTGAGGTTGGAGACTGAAGCAGCTGGAGAAACACATCGTCATGCTGAGATTCTGAAATCAGTCATTCAAATCACCGGAGTAAAAAAGCAAAATAAAATAACCAACCGCCAAATGATTCTCTGTTCTGTGACAAAATTGTTCTAAGAGGGGCTCAGGCAATTTGCTTGAATTCTTCTATTCCCAGCCCCATTTTTGTCTGTGTTTCCTACTCCCCAGTGCCAGCCTGAGCTGATAACAAGTGAATGCACTCCCTAGAATGATGGATGGGCTTTAGCCATGGGCTTGTCAGGAGAGGGTGCAGGGCCATATGGAAGTGGCATATGGAAGCTCATAGCAAAAGATGGGGCAAAAGGAGGGGAGTGACAGAGATATACATTAAAGACACTGCTTTGCTCTTAAAAATGCAAGGTTCATCAGTTTAGTGGGGAATATCAGTCAGTGGCACTTCCTTCCATGGGACTAGAGGCAGACAAACACAGGCACATGCAGGAGGTTGCGCTTTCTTGTTTTGTTTTTATTCCTTTTTAAGTGATGGCTTTAGTAATTGTTTGCAGTTAAGACTACAGTGGTATGAGAAGAACCTGGAAATGAAATTGAAAAACCTATTTTTAAAAGAATGGGCTTTTCCCAATGGGCTGCAGCAGAAAATAATACAATACTTCTGTTTTATATTCAGAGCACAACACAACACTGAAGTGATTCAGAGTTGTGTTGTTGTCAGTCACATCTAATTTCCACTTTAATTCAGAGGGATGCTTGCACACAAGTGCACCCATGCAGTCTTCTGAACAAGCATTAATTATGTCTTTAGATCAAGTCATGATCTGTCTATTTTTACCTTTCTATTTTTGTCTATCTGCATCAGGCATGGATATCTGTGTGTATCTGTCTGTCTGTCTGTCTGTCTTTATGCCCTGTGGAGTGTCTGTGGGTCCTGAGGAACTCTGTTTGATTGTTTAAAGCCCTTCTTAATTGGCGCTTTGTCTCTGCACTCCTAAATGAGGCGGGACACCCACTGTGGGGGTTCCCGTGGAGACCGTGGGCTGTTTGACAGCCCCCACGGTGGGGCCTGTCCCACAACCCCTCAAACTGCCAGCCGCATGACAGCGGCCCATGCTGCACCACCCTGGCCAATTAAAACTCAGCTGTCAGGACCAGACACTATACCAACATTGGGTGACTGAGTGTGACTGTGAGATAGCAGAGAAAGAGAGGGGGGGGTGCCTGTGTGTGAGTGTGTGTGTGTGTTATGTGTTCATGTGCTCATACAGTCAGTATGTAATGAATAGACCCCTCTCACTTTTGCCTGTTATGTGTATGTTTGTGTACAGCATGTGTTCATTCTAGTGTCGTAAGACATTTACGCCCATGTATGTTTTAAATTTTCCACCCTGACTAACGTGTTAAAATTGTAAGTGTGTGCATGGAAGTTGTGTGGAAGTGTTCTTAGTGAATTGAAGTGCTCAGCAGACAGGCTGGATTGGGTTACATGCAGACAGATTTGTAATTCAGAGTAATCACTTAGGACAAGACCTTACACCATTTTATCTGGTCATGACTCTAGGCCAAAGTCAATACTCATAGTATAGTAATGAGTAGGGGCTAACTGAGCACATTTTATTAAAGCTCTGAGGAGTAAATCCAATGCCAACCTGCTTCCCCTTGAAAATGTCTCATTCTCTTTCTTTTAAACATTTTTGTCTTTTTCTATTCCTCTGTCTCGCTCTCTGCCTACCTGCAGCAGCTATCAGGCCTTCTGTTCATAGGTGGTAGCAGTGCCTCATGCTTCCCTTTGTTGTCTAACAAACCTAAACAAATCCCTTCCAAACAGGATAAGGGGAATTATCTGTACTAGATAGGATCTAGCACTAACTGGGCAGTTCTTTCTCAAACTCCAATACACAGAGCATTATATATTTATATTAAACACACAAAATCACTGCAAAGCAGGTATTATGTGGGGTGATTATTCTGGAATGACAACAATGAGTTAACCCCATCCCCTCACCCCCCAACACTACCCCCTGCCTTTGGCAGGATCCAGATTTGTAATCCGAGATTCCAGCATTGGGCATAGACTCTGTTTAATCTCAGCTCAAGGCAAAATACAGTTATTGGAAACTTCTCACCTCGTCATAACCATGTTCGAGCGTCACATAAAAGCTCAGCTCAGCAATATAAAATCCTCAGCATTCTTTTCAACAAAGGGGATTGTCTTACCTTATGGTCTTCTTATTGAATCCGCTGCCTCTCTGTGGTAGATACGCTATATGTAGTGAACAATGTAACATTGTTGAGAAGGTGCACTAGCACTCTACCCTTGGGCTAGTCTGTGAAGGATCATGATTTGATTGACTGACAGTTTCTATGGGGGTAAGTAATAAAGTCAGAGTCAGAAGCAGAGCAGCTGCATATCCACTTTTCACCTGCTATGTGGCTGAATAAAAATACAAGGTATTCTTTTACAGTTTTCAAGGTAAAAATGCACCTTTCATGATAAAAACTTAAATGAGCACAGAAAAAGTAGAGCAGTATCAAAATAGAAAAGATTTTTTCAGAGTTTTCTTTTGCACCTGAAAGAAATAAAATCTCTGAAGTGGTCAGGAAAGTAAAAGTGGACCAATTATAACGTCCACCTGTAGAAAACACAACCTTTTTATTTCTTTCATTAGAGATATTGACATAGATTGTGCATGACTACATATGTGGCGAAGTAATGACATACACATGGAAAAATACACACACTCAAACACACAGATGTACTCATCTCATCCTCTGTGTCCTGCATCTGGAAGTTGCTTCATGAAAAGTGGCTTCTTCCTGCTCTCACTGGAAACATTTTCCAACCAGTGGAAGTCTTCTTCTGGGAGCTGGCCCACATCCAGGAACACTCAGGCTTCACAGCTGTCTTACAGCATTTAAATGCAGCATATGGTACCCAAGTACCATTGTTTCACCACTAAAGACCCTGTTTTTTCATCAAGAAAGAAAGGCCATTTAATGTCAGTTTCACTCGGAGAGAAGAAAGAAGTTCTGAAAATGAAAACTAGGCTGTGAGAAAGAGTCGTGCCGTTTTTTGTAGGTTATTTTCTCAGACCATCACTAATTTTGGCAGTGGTGACATTTTGATTCTCAGCCTGTGAGTTTGTGAAACAACACCATCTGCGTTCTTTCGTCTAATTAGGGTAATAGCCACAAATATTACTGCAACAGTTCCTCATGACAAGCTGTTACATGCCAATGTGTGAAGGCTTTTCTTGGTTTGATAGGCAGAAGTTAGTATTTGCACTGATGTAGCTGAACAGCAATGTGGCATTTTAGTATCAATGAGAAGACCTCATTTTTATCTCGTTTGGTATTATTCTCATGCAATAAATAATATTTCTTTAACTTGAATTTTTAAACATAATCTGTGTATTTATAAGTTTCTCTATTTCATTTTGTTAAGGTCACATCTTATGAAATGGAAAAAGACAGAACACCTTATCATGTTTTCTAAGAACAATAAGACCTTTGTGCTGCATGTGATGAGAGCAAGACTGCAATTACCAAGCTTCACCTGCTGTGCAACATGTCTCACATTACCTCAAAAACAATATCATATTCATCATCAAAGACTGACAAAACATTTCATTTAGGACACACGATACATCACATTATCTTCTCAATCTCCTTACTTCATTTTCTTTGGTACCATTTGAACCCAAAATTTGACATTAACAAATGGAAGTTAATTTGCCTTGTTCAGAACACGTTACAATCAGTCTAAAGGTTAATGTTTCTGCTAATTTATAAATGCAGAATTGCTGTCAGCATGAGGGGGAAATGGTTTTGAAAGGCCTGACATTGTAAATTAAGCCTGTCAGATCCTCTCTCTGTGCTAGGGGATCAGAAGATGCCGCAGTCTATGATGTCAGACAGACAGGCAAACAGCCCTGGGGGACAGACCTTGCTCCCTTACTTCCAAACACCGGAACGCCAGGAATTATGTGGCTTTGGAAAGGTAGCTGCGCGCACAGGCAGAAAGGCGGGGGGCCTCACCTTTAGGGCCTGCACTCAATGGTCAAAACTGTGTGTGATGTTGATAGCTGATGAGATTTTAGCTAATTTAGAGAGACTTAAAGGAGAAGATAGTTGAAATGAAGATGTTATGCTTTGCCAGTGTGGTGCATTGTGGGAGCATAGCAGACTCAAAGACCATGTGTCTGTGATTAAATTTGCACTATATATCTCATTTTCCCCTTGTCTTTTTACCACTCCAAGAGAGACAGGAAAATAAGCTCCAACTATCTTGCAATAAAGACTGAATTTAACTAGATAGTTAAACTTCGTAATGAATGGCATGTGTGCAGTAGAATTCTATTTAGACATGGTCAGTAATTCAGGACTGGGTCAAACCATCTATGTTCCTGTGAAAAAAACCCAAGTAATTTTAAAGTTTACTAGTTGCAACAAAAAACATATTTCAGAAGTTTAGCTATTTTTTAAGCTTAAAAGCTAATGTAAAAATGGTTGTTACTTTGGTATATTTCTACGTGCAGTTAAAAGTGTGCAGAAATAATCAGAAATAATCAGAATAAGCTAATGCATTAGGTAGATACCCAGAAATTATTATTAAGATAATTTTTTCTATTTTAAGATCCACTGGGAAACTTTTTACCATAGACTAAGTGTTTTTAACCTTCAATAACTTTGTTAAATTTGCAGTTTAAACTAGTATTTGCACGCTAATATTAGCAGAAGTCATCCTATGGGTAGACGTACCTGGTTGCTGGGAAGTAACATAACAACTAGAACTGTGAAATTATCTACTTTCAAATGCTTTCATTGTAACTAGCCTAAGTTTGAATTTGGAAAAGCTGATCCAAATGAAATTGGTCAATGTGTTATTTGTGCCTTGCTCGTTCTTCTAGCTTGGTTTGGCTGGCTAAATTTGCCTGCAATGAGCAAAGCTCATCAACTATATTTTCTCTGGAAATGTGCCATTCATGCTAAATGTTGCAGAGCCTTTAGGATGGAAATAATTACAGCCATATATTAGAACCTATAAGCCAATCTGAAACTGGGGGGTTGTTACAGTGGTATGGGGAAACAGCCGAGCTCTGACAACCACCAATCTAGTCCTGCTGGTGAGATGATGAGGCCAAGAAGTAAGATAAAGATTATGTCAAACCTGTGGTAGAATCTGCCCCCCATGATTTAGAAAAAATTATCCAGGCAAATTTCTTCCTCAGTGGGAGGAAATGATGAACGGCAGATTAGACATCTTGTACTGTAAGCTTTATAAAGCTTTGAAATATATATCAGCTGTCCACTATACTTCTCTATGTCTCCTCGCTGTCATCTAATCACAACCACACAATCACAATGACCAGAATAGTTAGCATTTTTGCAGATAGGGGTGCCTGGACTAACTGGACTCTAGTCTATCAAATATTTTCTTAGCAGTTGCACGTATGCATGTGTATGTATGTGCTTCTTTTGTGCAAAAAGGTTTGCTCTCTACTTTGGCCATCATTACTGCTGCCTGTCAGGACCCAGTCTAATGGTGTTTCACCTGACAGCTTCAAAACCTTTAACCAAACCAATCATAAGAGCAGGAGGTAGGGAAAGGGCAAAGATTGAAAGAATGCTAGGATCCGCTGCTGGAAAATACGAAGCTAGAGGCCATACTCTATTTTAATGTGACAAAGTATACATTTTTTGTTGAGCTTCTATTTAAAGAGTCCAGTAGCTCATAAGCCAGTGCAATTGCTATGTTACACAGAGAAAAATAAATATGCATAGGCCCATAAGTATGGACTGGCAATTTTTAGCAGGTCATTTTGTTAACTGAAGAAGGTTCTTTTGATGAGGGACAAGTACTGCACTAGGCAGTAGGTTGTGGTTCCCTAGGGATTCCACTGTCCAGTGTGTAACTTCCCCTCTTCTGTGGTCTTGCTCAAAGATACATGAGTAGAAGAATGTGCAGGTATGTTGGTTTTTTGCCTTATCATATATTTTTATAGTTTCAGTCTAAAAAATGGAGAATGTAGGGACAAATGAAATGTGTCTTTGACAGCACCATCTCTAATGATAATTTATCATATATATTATATCACAGCTTTTTAGTTTAGCAGGGTGTGCATGTATTTTTGCCTTCCTTCCTTGTTGTCATTAATGGAGGACATAAAGTTTTTAATTCCGTCATTCTATAGTACTTATGTCTTTCAGTTGACATTACACACTGTCTCTACGTCGCTGGGTTGTTATGACCCCATGCTGGGGCTCCAGGGCCCCACTAAAAGGCCCTTAGGTTTTTTACAATGGTGACACATGGCTGCTCTGATCAGAGGCACATTCAAACACACAGACACACAAAAACACAAATTTGCACACATGCATAAGGCTGAAGGCTCATTTTTGACACTAATGACAAACATGGAAATGTTGCATTTTGTTGACTACTGAAGAGGCATATGTTAAAAATCTTAAAGAAAGGTTTATATTCTGTTCTATGAACTATTTTCTGAAGGTAGGTACTAATAATAAGATCTAGATTTCAAAATATATATAATGTAACCATTACTACCTGAAACAACAGGAGGGCTGTAAAGTGGCAAACACCAGTACTAATGGCATACTCCCTTGATAAATCACTTCACACAATAGCAGGCACACACACATGCATACGCATACACCTGGCCATCCATTTACTCACTCTGTTCTTACTGGTCCACGGCCCCACCCTGTGTAGAACAAGAAGTGCATGACGGTGCTCTCTTGGACATGAGGATTTAATAGGTGACCCTGGGCTGCATGCTGGGTCCCCTGCTGCCTGGGCTCATCCAGCCGTAAAATGAGGCACAGGCAGGACCCGGCCGGTAATGAGAACTGGCATTTTGCTCAGGATAACCTCAGGAAAATCGCTTCTATAAATACCTTCTATAAATAAAAGTGTACCTTGGCCCAAGACTGCATAAGGGGCTTTCTCTGAAAAGGTCATCTGTTGCCCCGGCTCTGCCACAACTCACCATGTTCACCATGTACCTCCTCTCCCATACCTCTCTGTCTGTGTTCGGTGCCTCTTATTTTATAAGGTCTTTTTCATTTAACTGCAAAGAATATAGTGCATTATAATTCCTGTCATGTGACCCTTGGCGGACTTATTGTACTCTGTTGTAATGACTCTGTGTGTCCATGATCTTGGTCAAGCAAGGACATACATCCTGGAATGAAAGAGAGATAGACAAAGCAATGAAAACAAGAAATTTTGAAAGAAAGGAAAATTAACAGAATAAACAAAATAAATTAGCTAAATATGTTGGAGGAGGGACAGAATTTTGGGGTTAGATACACTGGCCCTGTGTTTATTACCCACCTTATCTAATTGTGCGTGTGTGTGTGTGTGTGTGTGTGTGTGTGTGTGTGTGTGTGTGTGTGTGTGTGCGTGTGGACACCACAGACATGTTTCATTATGTCAATGCCACGTGTAATCTGTCAGACTGAACTGTAGCCTCTTTGTGTTACCCACATAAAACATGTGTCACATTGTTCCATATACAAATGTGTTGTGTGTTGTGCATATAAACTACTTAAAAGAAATGGTTTTCATTAAAAAAATGACTTAATCGATTGAGTCAGCAACTTTGTTCCAGTGACAAAGCACGGCAATGACTGAAGTAATTATGGTGGAATTTAAAGGTGAAGTAGGTACCTTTGAGAAGTGGGTGGATTTATTATTGTACTGGCTGAAGAGAGTGCAACTTCCAGGCTCCTCTCCCTAGTGCTGAGAACAAAACATAAGCTGTTGTGTACTGAATACAAATGTTTTGCAATTACAGCCACCTGGTTATTGTTAGCTAGATATTTCATTCTGATTTCATTACATATGAATTTAGAAATAAACTGTCTAACTTTGTGAAAGCAGTTATCTTTCTGAATGTACATACTTACCTATATACATACATATTTTATTGTAATCATGATAATAAAGCTTCCTTAACTTTAACAAAGTACTGAAGTTATTTTCACCTAAGATGTTTTTCCCCAGTCTTAACTAATTTAAGAATACCTTTTAACACAAACCATGATTTAGCTCCAAGACTAACAATGTTTTCAGGCCTAAAGCTAATGAGGCATCTTTCTTTACAGCATCATTGAATCTTAAAACCCTTCTACGTGATGTTCTGACTTATTTGATAATTAATGTGATTTTTGCTAATTAATATTAATCCCATATTGTTGTTGTTTAGTGAATTATGTTTCTGAAAGTTTGACCTTTAGCGTTACAATAACTGATGGATTATGTTTTCTGTTCCTGTGACTAAACAAATTATTAAATTTATTTATTTATTTATTATCAAAGATCTGATACTGTACATGGTTTTCACAACACCAAGAAGATACATTTTAGTGCAGGTTTGACTGATAATGAAACAGTAGTGTGACAACTGTGACTATTGCACAATTCCGTTAAATGATCTGGCAGATTAAAAATTGCTTTATTCATTCCTCATCTCTTCCTTTTGGCTTTCATGATAGAGAGGGATCTAAAGACTACCTTGCTGCAGGCCAGGTCACTACTTAAACTTCGCTTAGCCTCCATTTTACTGCCTATTGCCAACTTAAAGCAATTAGCCTCAACCCTGCTAAGACTGACTAACCTCCCAATGCATCCAATACCACTTATTGATCAATATTCATATTGATTTGTGTCCCACATTACCAGATCAAGGGTGAATGTTTCTATTGATTTGACCAGATTAGAGAAGACAAAAGGTTGGCAAATCAGTTTAGATGCAACCTGCCTATGGGATATGACGGTAAGCTACATGGGGATTTCCACCCAGAATTAGATTTGATGAGTGTTAACTGTGGAATTGATATAGCTCTAGGACTGTTCCAATCAGTAGCTAATCAAGTAACACAGTCGGTAATTCGGTAATTGCAGTTCTGCTTGCCCTTTACATGCATGAGGTTATACTAGTCAATTTACCTGACTAGACCGTCCATTAGATCAAACACAGGCAGTGATTTGTAAGTTATAGCTGGGTTTTGATCATAGAAAGTACAGGTATCCATTGTTATTTTAATTTGTTTGTGGCATCCAGTTGAAGACTCAACTCCTCGACCAAAACACTAAAAACACTGAGCTCCATGTGGTGAGGCTATGTGCAATATTTATACCCATCGTAATTCATAGAAAAACATGCTTTCATTCCTATTAAGTGTTGATGTCTGGAACAGGATAAAACAAACGTGATACAACAAATAACTCCTGAAACACTGACAAGCAATACTCAAAGAAGAATGTGTGGACTTTTGCAACATGTGACGTGCGAATGTAAGTGAATGGGAGGAAAGAGTTTTCATGACTTTCCAAATGAAAGGTATCTAGGAAGCGGGAAACCAGAAGTGGATATCCCCTTTTTATTTAAGACCTTGAGAATCACTGACATTCAATAGACTACTTTGTTCCTTTATAGTGGTTCATGAATGTGATATGCTAATGCAATAACTAACTTGGCTTGAATAGAGGTGATCTATCTATGTCTTTGTATGAACTATATGTCTAAACTGGCAGCTTTATGTTGGACAAATATTCCCCAATGGTCCTTTAGTCTTGAGAAGTAAACGACAGTAATTGAAAGATCAAGGTTCACTGGCTGACATTGGCTCTAGCAGCTGGAGAAATTGCTGCTTTGCTTCCACCGTCCCTTGTGATCTCATTTTGTGGACATCACTTTTTTGGGTCATTGAGTTAATCCCAAAAATATGTCCTGTTAGAATCTTGCCATTCACTTGGTTGGGTATTCTGTGTCAGGCTCAGTATGGCTAATTCTCTTTGGGACTGCCCCCTGCAATGGAAGACAGACCTGACTGGCAAACTCACACATTATCACCACAGTCATCTGATCTGCCTCTTCTCTTATTTGCCCTTGATTCTTCTACTTGAGAGATCTCTCTATGTAAAGTGCCACAAATAGCAGTTGAGACCTAAAAAAAAAAAAAAAGACTCAATGTGTTGTAGGACTACAACTATGACTTTACAAACACAGTTTAAATGGTATTGGGAGAACTCTTACATAAACTTGCCTAAGGTCAGACATCAGATCTTAACACAATATCAGCACTAAAACCATTCCACTTTTCATCACTTGGATTAATCATGCACAATGCCATAATGTTTTGGCAACTTCTCAAATGCCTACCACCAGTTCCAGTTTCAGGTCTCTTTGACATCCAAAAGCAAACTTATCGTCAAGCTGAAAACCATTTAAGTTCATACAAAGTCTAAATGCCCTCCCACAACTATCAACGCAACGTGTATTTTATCGCATGAGGCCTTTCAGGAAAAAGAATTCATAGGCCTGTCAAGTGCCATATAGTGGTTGAATGTGGTCATTTATAAGAAGCCGACTGGAGCACAAAAAAGGCAAGAGAAGCCATTTTGGTGCTGTCAGAGGGTTTTGTGGTTCTAAAAGGCTGCGGTGATGTGCTCTGACACTTGGGGTCTTGTATGGTGCTTTTAAGAGCTCTGCGTGGGCACTCTGCATCACACACTGCCGAGCAAGACAAAAACATACCTGTCACTAGCAAACACTACTGCTGCACTTAAAGAGATTCCTAGCTGATTTTGTGCCAGCTGAGGTCTTGAGTTGACTTTGTGACATTTTTGTTTTACAGTAAAGCCTTTTTTTGTTGGACATCGAAGCTATAGTTCTTTTTGTGTGGAGAAGTTTGTTATAATAACTCTCCTGATGAAAGAGTGGATTTACCGAGTTGGACAGGAGTTGTGCTTTACTGTCTCTTTAGTGTATTACCTGTTAGCCATTGTACTTGTGTTACTTTATGCTTTATTTCCACGGAAAAACAATTTAAATTTTTAGTGGAGTTTACTTTCTTCTTGTACAAATGAACTGTCCTTCATTTAAATCCAGTGCCTTACAGGAAGGTCACAATGGGCAAAACAAACAAGACAGAGGACAAAGGAGAAGCAATTCTCCATTATGCCCCCCTTGCCTCCTTCCTCCCCTTGCTTTCTCTTTCCCTTTATCCCCAGCTACCTTTATTTGCTGCCCTATTAACAACTGTTACTGCAGCTTTAATTACGCCCCTGTGATCTCCAAGAGTGGCGGGCACGTGTCATCTCCTTCCCAGGGGAGCCTGGGTAATTACCAGCATCCATCCAAGGGCCGTTGCTCCTGTTCCTTGGTCACTGTGGCGATAATCACACTGTCGCCTCTAACATCTGTTCCTTGGGCAAGAAGTCCAAGTGGCCTAAACCTGTCACACCATGCCATCCTGTGTCAGTCTCGACCTCTGACCTCACCCATGGCTTTAGGGGGCTAATTTGTTTACTCTCAGAGACAAGAGAGGACAGACCTAAATCCCAGTATAATGCAACAACCTCAATGTTTGAATATGGACATGCTATTATACTCATCATTGGTTTCATCTCTTTGTCTACTAATTGTAGATTCAAACACAGACTTAGATTTAACTTGCCACTTACAAACACTGACAACGTATAGCATTTGTGGACACTACATAGATTTTATGATCACCATTTGTGCAATTCACTATTTGTATATTCACAAACACTTGCTCAAAACAACCACTAACTAAAATATATCTGACCAAATTATAGTGATTCATTGTTTTATATCAGCCCTTTAAAGTTTCTTCCATTTTACAGCATAAAGCCATTTAATTGTGCACTTTAAACTATATTTATAAATAGAACAATGTTTGACCCTGCACACACTATTTTTATGTAGCTTCTCATACAAAATATTTGTCACACATTTAATAACCCACCACTGTAAAAGTACAGTTGTCGGTCTTTAATTTAGCTCCTGACCTTTTGCCCTGTTTGCAGCAAACAGTTGTAAATCAAACAATATTAGGTAGTATTTTAACTCAGTAAACACATTGTGATCTACAGTATATCCAATCCAGGCAACTTAAATTAACTTGTGTGTTTTACTTGATATTGTCTCATATAAGCCTTTGTTTACCCCACATAGAGTATGTCATAAAAAGGTCAGATATAGTTGATCTGCATGCTGGGTATAAGATTTTGCAGCAGAGAAGGAACTTATCCAGTTTGATATATATCTCTTTAAAATTCTACCTCTCATGAGCAGCACTGTTTAATTCTTTGCCAAGTTTTCTTGGGAATAGTAAGAAACATTTATAGAGCAGGAGCAAGAATTAGGGAGCAATCAGCATAGCAAATCCTTGGAGATTATAAAGCCCTCTTTCTCACTGATGAGACCCAGCAGCAAGTTCTGGCCCACTCACAAACTTAAACATAATGACAGTGCTTAGATATGTCTGACCATATAGACACATAAGAAAAGGGAGCATTAAGTTTGGTTATGGTAGATGAAGGGATAGGTAGCTACTCTAAATAAAGATATATTGCATATTTTCAGCAAATGAGGTGGCAGAATATAAAGAATCATGGAAGCTTAAATAATGAAAAGCTTCCTGATCAAAGGGACAGGAAAAGCGATGTGTTTAAGCAGGTCAGAATCTTTAAAAGCTGTTTTATTTATGCGCTTTTTAAAAGAAAGTCATAGTCAATATTTGGCAGCTGTGACATTAACGAGCAACGTATTATAGGGGAGGGGGATTCATAAATATGCATAAAGATATTAGTGGAGTGTTAACAGTAAGCACCTGTCTACTTAACCATGACAGGAACTCTGTGAGTGACTTTACAGAGACCCCCCCCACCCTCCTCCTCATGGAGCCACATGTGTCCTTCTTTACTTAATGTCGCCTCTCCCTGCCTGTGACAGTGCTGCTGACAACCCACACTTGGAAAAAAAGAACATGTTTTCAGAGATGTCAACCAGCAATGGTGAAAGCTCAAGGTTAGAGTTGCTTGTTCGTTCGTTCCCTGGCACATTTGCCAGCCTGCCTGCCTCTCTTCCTTTGCACTCTATGAATATTGGCTATCCACATTGTGAAATTAATAATGCATTTTGATATTTTCTCCCCATCTCAAGATGTGGAGAACAGCATAGCATCTGTCAAGTCAGCTTCTAAATCCAAACTGTCAAAAGCCAAAGGGTTATGCATCTTTTTTCTTTTTCGTCAACTGGAAGTGAGAAGCTGTCAGGGGCATTGACTTTTGACAGGGAGTGCTTCTTTACAGTTGGCATGTGCATAATTATATTAGAACTTTTATTAGAGAAGTTTAATCATCATTCTTTGTCCTCTCTGGTATAAAATGCCCACATAGTTAAATATCATTCCTCACAGTCATATACTGTACAACACAATAGAATAATGCGGTATGTTTGATGTAATAACACAAAATCATGTTCCTACATTAATTAATGCATCATTAACTAAAAGACTTGAATGAAAATGAATTCCTTACATTTCATCAGAATATATTTTTATTACAACTATTTTGCAAACCTGGCTTTATCACACCCCAATGGTGTTTTTACTCTTTTTATATTTTATATATATGGTTTCCTTATGACTTATTTAATTTATATTAAAAGCCAAAGCATCTTATTAGCTGTCTGGACATGTTGGTCATTACAGTCGACCTGGTCATTTGTTTCCACTCCCAGAAGGCACACCACTGTGTCCTTTGTTGACAAAGGAAGTATACGCAATAGAGAGTGAAAGAGAGACACAGGTAAAGGTTAAGTTATGGCCATCTGGGATGACTCAACATCTATGTCAGGGATTGCTGAATGTACCACATGCAACTTTACTGTCACATGCCGTAGGATGCCAAGCACAGACAGATGCAGGACAAAAGGTGCAGTTGTTTACCGCTATGTTTCTTCTCTCCTGCGCTTCTTTCATCCTCCCATTCACTGTTTGCGTCCTCGGGAGAGACAGACCCCCTCCTGCTTCAGCCACACAGGCTGATCTGAATGTGATGGCAGAGAAAATAGAGGGCAGGTGGGTTTGTAGAGATTCAGGGTTGTGATGGGTCAGAACCCAACAAGCTGTGCTGCGAGGTTCTCTTTTCCTTTTTCCTCTCCACACCAGATGGCGTGTTGCCTGTTTCCACCTGCTCACCTGAAATGCCACTCTGCCTTTCCTGGACAATCACCACATGTCATGCAGAATGCTTACCAACACGAGGCAAAGAGTCAGACACGTGGAGGACAAGGAGTTTAGTAAACAGGCTTCGTATGTTAAAGTTGACTTCTGCTCCTTCTTTGCCTTTAAATAACTTTGAAGACTTAAAATGGAGTTGTTTGATTTTTTTTTCTACATTTTGTGCCTTTGATTACACTGACTCTTCTCCATGTGGTTTATCAAAATACGAATCCTCAGCCTTGCTGGGAGTGTGTTATTTGTTCTCCCTTTCCTCTCTCCCATCCGCTGTGTTTGTTTTTTCCTGTGTTTCATGCTCTTAAAGATAGAGAGTTGGACCTCTCAATGCCACACGGGACCACTGAGAGCCAACCTTCTCAGACTTCTGGCTAACCTTCATGTTAGATCAATAAGTCTCTATAGAGGCTCCATCTTTGGAGTTTCTTTGTTTCTGTTCTCCTGTTTGCTGTGCTACTTACACCACAGCTAAGATGATGAAATTGATCAAGCCTGATGTGTTTAACCCCTATATGAACCACAGCATTTGAACAAGGGAAGTAGATGCTTTTTTTCGAATACACAAAATAAATAAATAAATAAAATAGAACAGATAAAACTCTTCAACTGAACTTGGCTGCTAACTATAATTTATGTGTTTTTGTCTAAATAGACTACTCATAGCTACAGCCACAATGTATTATCCTTTCTTATAAAATCATAAATAGGGTCTGTTCAGTTGTGTAGCCTGGCTTTCCAATTAACTCTCTGTGCAAGTAGAAAGGTTTTGCCCTCAACACTAGCTATTTGATACCCAGCAAAAATACCTTGAGTCTGGAAGATGGATGGGCCTTTCTGCTCATACAGAGGTCAATGATTTCCCTTTCTATGTCAGCTGAGAAGTAAACACCAAGACACAGGCACCTATTTCAGCTGAATGTCTGGGCCCATGAGCTCTGTGACGCTCAAGATCCTTATCTCTGAGAAAAGAAAGCACTCCCTCCCTCTTTGCTTCCTTCTCCCCCTCCATACCAACCCCCCACCACC
>OMLM01007868.1:52820-63090 GCA_900302695.1 Helostoma temminkii
CCCCCACCACCCTGTCCTCTGTCCTCTTACCTTCATTACGCATTTTTTGTTTATGCTTGGGCGCAACTGTGGCTGCTCCTGATGGTTTGAGGTCAGGCGTGACTGGCCATGGGTTACTCTAAATAAATACACACGGACTAGCCAGGAAGGAGCGGGTATTCTGCACTTGCCGCCGAATCACCCTTGATTAATCAGCTGGCCAATTCAGGGTGACTTTTTGTGTACACTTCCCACCACTACAATTCCTTCCACCAATCAACCCCCACTACCACCACATCCCAAACCCAGAGAAGGTGAAGGAATTGTGGTGGCACAGACAGGGCAACCCTACTAAGCAGATGGAGTGTTGCAGAACAATCCTGTCATACCCCATGACTCACATCTACACACTTAGAGATATGAACAAATAAACAAATATGAATGCACATAGCACTTTCCTATAGTTCTTCCGACCAACCACTCCAGCTTGTGGTTTCTTACTGAAGTGACAGAACGTCATGCTTCCAGATGTAGTGGAAGCTGAACACATGGCTTGTTATCACACACTTTGGAACCATGAATAAAAACCAGGGTAGCTTGTGAAATGCTTAACTTTTAACATTTACTGCATCACAGTAGTTAAACTTTAGCATGCATGCATTTTGTGCAGTTGAATTTGAGATTAAGCTTGGCTTAGACCTTCATTTGATCAATATAAACAAAACTTCAGACACTGCAGGCTATAATAGCTGATTCTATCACTCTCCACAACTCTGTGTCCACCTCTTGCTTCCTCTCCTCACCCCTATACCACCCCATCAAACTTACCTCACGGTGCAAGAGCACACACACCAGCCTGCACCAAAATCTCCCCCAACCCATCTCCTACCTTGGCTGCCATCATTAGGGGTGGTGGTGTTCTCTCACTTGTCAGATCCATTTGATCATGGATCAGTAGAGCCTTAGCTGGACCATGCAGACCCCTGTAACTAACCCTGACCCTTCCCTCTCTTGCTGGCTCCATATCTCTGGCCTTCACCTGTCTCTGCTGCCTCTGGTACCTGCCCTGGGCTTCAAGCTCATGCAGCTGCTGTCCCAGCATCTAGCCCATTTCCCCTCTTCTCCTGCCGTTCAAGCTCGCTGCCCTGACTCTAGACCTAGCCTCCGGCCTTAGGCCCCCAGTCCCTGTGCCTCTGTTGCCCCCAGCATGGAAGGAACTATCCTCGGGCAAGGTGTGGCCCCATGTGGCACGCCTGTCCATAAGACAGGTTATCAGCTCTGATCGCCACAATAAACTACTACCCAAACCTGCTGCCCTGAGGGGATGAAGAGCCAGAGAAACAGAGAAAAGAAGAAAGTGAGGGAGAGTAGATTGAGCAAAAGATGGTGTTGATGAGTGAGGAGAGGAGGAGAGCATGAGAATGAGAAAAAAGAGTGCACAGGAGTAGGGATGGAGTTTTGCCTGAAGGCAGGGATGAGGCAATGAGTACCCCTCAAAAACAAGCGGGCAGTTGGAGACCACCAAAGGCACTTCTACAGAGGGAGAACACGGGGGCCTTTCAGGTGTGTGTCAAACATTAAGCAGCATGCTTTTCTGTTCTCTGGTATCTCTCCACAGCGACATGCTTTATCCACCCCACAGACATCCTTTAGAAAACTCAAACCAGACAGCTGAACTGCTGTTTTGATGACTGTTTGATTCCATAAGCTCCCCTTTCTCTTTATTTTTTCATTTTATTTTTTTCTTTTCCAAATCAGCTTTCTTGTTGACTTTTTTCTTGGTGTGATTCTACTGTATTGTTTTCAGTTTCTTTGTCCAGTTGGTCTAAATTAACTTGAATGGATCTGTTCATGTGGTGCCATATCACTCAAACAGTCCAACAGATTTCATATCTGTTGCTGGACACCGAGTAAAACCAAACCATATGCCACCAATTGCTGCAAATTACCCTGGATCCAGATTATCAGCACTAAAAAACCTGTCTGAGTTTGAAGCGTCATTAATTCTCCAGCCGTTTTGTTTTGCAGTGAGATTGCCAAGCACTCACTGAGGGTTGGTTTGTTATTGTGGTTGCAGACATTGTAATCAGGCCTCAATAATCACACTTCCAGAAGCGGAATGTGCCTGGGGCCTGCGCCAAAAGGCTCTAATGTGGGGCGCCGTGGGCCGCTAGCCTGCAGACACATAGGACCAGCAGATGGAAGCTGCCATTAAACATGGACAATCAGAGAACACAATCACTGAGTAATAAAATGTGCAGAGAGAGGAAGACAGTAGAAGATATCCGGGTTTACTATAGCTTTAGTGTCATTACAGGAGTCTGCAATCCCTGATTGTGGTTAATGGCATTGATATGATACAGATGCTAATCTGCATGTCTCAAACCCTCTTGCAGAAAGTCACATTCAAACGTTTATGATTTGGCAGTAAAATATATACTCACAAACTGTCAGTCAAGCACTGTTTCAGTAAGTAGGAAGTTGCAGAGTGACATCATCATACCTTACACGTACCACTTTTCTATTTTGCACATTGCAGAGCTTGGGAACATGTTGTTGATCAGGTACAGCAGGTAACACATACAGTAGCTATAAATAAGACAAAAAGACTGAGTCATGACAAAAATGTCAGGATTCAATCTTCCTATTTATGAAAACATTACCGGACTTTTACTTTACAACAAAGTCCACACTAATCTAAAAAGTGGCAGCTAAATTTTTAATACCACTACAAAGTCTGGATTGATAGCCACCGGAAGTCTTCTAATTATACGGCTTGAATATGATCAAAATGCCATTGCAATAATAACTGTATGTCTTTAAAATATATAGTTTAACTGACAGATATAACTGGGTATCATCTGCAAAGCAATGGAAGGTAGAACCACACAAGCAGATGTTTGTTTAATAGTATACTTCATCTACACTGTTTCCAATCTGTTCATTTTTTCTATTCCTTGTCTATTTGTGTGTCTCCATCTGTCATTTTATCACTCTTTCCTTCAACTTTGTCTCCCTGTCATCAAGGCTTGTATTCTTGCAGGTTCCTGGAGTCTTGGAACATGACTACAAGTGTTTCCTGTCTTGCTTCCTGAGTGGAGACATGTTGGTGGCACGGATGGTGGGTAAGCCAACTGTACACTGAACAAGCTCTGCGCTCTGCCTTCATACTACGTAGTCTATGTGGCTGAGACTCATTTGTTGCAGCTGTTTATACTAATGGCAGAATCACAACAGTAAACAAAAAGAGGACATGACACAGCACAGCACCATGGACACAGAGAGGATGTAATGGGGCCAGCAGTTGTGACACCTAAGTGAACCTGACATTGAATGTGCAACAGAGTCCTCTACTGGATCAGACCATCAGCACTTTCTAATTAGACTTTCAGTTTCAAAATAGCAGCTCTGTAAACCATAAATCTTCCTCCAGAGAGCTCTAGGCTTTTGTGTTTCCCTTTCTCTAATTCGCCTGTGTCTCTGGATCGTAAATCTCTCACGGAAGAGCCATTAGCAAAAATGGCTGGCAGGGACTCAGTACGCAGGGACATTGCTGGTCTATTCACGCTGAGAGGATGTCCAGATACTGACTCAAGACAAGAGTATATGCAGTGGCAATCCATTCACCAGGGTCAGATGACAGCATGTCTGGCTTGGCAGCGCCGCTTTTCATGTCAGCAACTGGCCGGCTGGTGTTTGGGATTTCTGTGGTTAGAATGGTTTCCTTTCAAACTCTCAGAAGAACTAAATTTTCACATAAATGCTCCCTGAATGTCATTGTGTTTGGTTCTGTATGCTATCTACCACAAATAGTTTTTGTGTGATCTGTTTCCTGAGCTCATTTGCTTGATGCAATGTGTTTCAACACATTAGGTACAACACAAGTGACCCTGTACATTGTAGACAAAGACAATGGCATCAAACAAAGTCTGACTAAATCAAACCTGTGGAACACAGCAAACTGAGTCTCTAATGACTACCAGGACTTTATGTTTTTTTTTTTTCAGTGTAAGCAGCGCTGTAAGCTGTGTGTTTCATGTGTTTAGGGCTTAACCCAGGGTGACGGCCAGCTCTGGGAAAACAACATGGAAAATACTTCTCACAATCAAATATCCTGTCTTAAGTGTTTTGGGGGAGTTTGTGTAAATAGGACTCAGCCAGTGCAGCAGTAAAATGATTTCCTGTTACAAGAGTAGTGGTTTGTTGATGAACATCACCAGGGACATGGCAAGCATTGGCATCACGTAACACAGACATGGAAGCTACAGGGAAGAAATTGTAGGGCTTTTTTGCAATGCACATGTCAATATGCATTAGTCACATGTTGTGGCTTTCCTGTCTTTCCTGAGGCACTTTTTAGCATGTGTCATTTTCTAATGAACAAGAATAACATATTTATAAAAAACGTCCTTCTTTAAAATGTCCTATGGAGTTTAATAGGTATAAGTAATGTCGTACTATCTCAGAAAGTGATAATATTCTATTTTTAATGTGGTAATTATTGCAGGAAAAACATCTTTGTACTTTGACTTAAAAACTGTAGAACAAGTGTGGGGAATATATATAAACGTACCTTATTATTACTATAAATCATCTAAGAGCCGAGGAACAGAGGTATAAATGACCTTAACCGTTTTATTAGATCTAATTAAATTGAATTGACATTAAAAGTCATCATTTCTGCCTCTTTTTCCATAAGTGCAGATTAGATATGAGCCATGCTGGATCTCTTTAGTGTTAAACATACTGCATACAATATTACAGAGTTAATGGGACAGATAATTGACAGTGAACCATAGGAGGTTAATAATAGATGCTTAATTGACTCTTATCAATTTGTTTCACTGAATATCACTGTCTGAAGATCTTTTTCATTCAGAGAACAGACATATTCCCAGAAATGGCCATATTTTCTTTTTATTACCAATACTTTTGGTATATAAAGACAATACAGGGTTACATGAATGACGGCAGTGCAAGAGCATGAATATAAAACAACTTAAAAAGTATGTGAGAGATAAAATACAACAGTATTTTAGTAACTGCATAATATACATATACAGTAGGGCATTTATTCCTAAGCTTTAAAGTATGTAGTCACTTTATGATGATCACATTGCTGTGGATACATTTATATAAAAGGGAAGATGATTAGATGATTAGACATGACCATATCATGTATCTGTCATTTATAAAAAAATATTATGTTTCTGTTAGTGGGTCTCAACATCATTTGGATCCAGTAGCAAGTTTTTTTTTTACTACATGTATTGTTTATTTCATATTTGAACCCTTAATATAGACTGACCACAGTTCAGTTCGTGAAACATAAGCCACAGTAATCTGCTGTATACTGTGTATGTGAATAGATTGGCACATTCAAAGAAAGTGTGCATGTACTAAACATTTCCCACTGCACTATGAATTTGTCCATCAACATTGAGGAAATGGCAGTTTATTTTGTCTGACGCCACTAGACGGAATATGGCAGACCTGACTCTTCAGTGTGAATGCTTCATGTGACAGGTCAGCTACTGTCCCAGGCCCTCTAAGCCTCTGCTGACTCTCTGGAAGACCTCCGCTGTTTATACATATCTGTTTCACCTTTTTCCTCCTAAACAATTTGTGTGCAGGCCAAGAGGAAACCCGTCCTCTGACAGTCCCACATTCCAGCCAGTGCAGCTAACTGTAGGATATCATGAACATGTACATGGACAGGATGAAGTGGATAACACTTGTATCTAGATTTATTCACGATCCTTACAGACGTAACATTGAAAACTGTTTAACAAGTCCTGATGTCATCATTTCAACTGCCAAGCAGGGAAAAATCTCCTCTGCCTGCATAATAAACTGATTAACAATTGAATAATTAATACTCTCCCTCGTCCTCTTTCTGCCTCTTTAATTATATGCACCAGAGGCTCACTGACTTACAATCTGAATGAATGTAAATAGTGTGTACTGGAACACAGGTTTGGCAGTGTGCCATGCATCACTTGGAGGACTTACACAGTTTGAACGCAAACTGATAGATGAACTTTGTAGGAGATGTGTGCTGGATGGAGAAGGGAAGGTACTGGAAGGTTGACAATATTAATCATAGCAATTATTGAAAGTGTTTTTCACTGACATCATCGTGCAAGGCCATATATCAGCCAGGAGCAGCATGCTTAAGACTTAGTGACACAGGCTGAGTGGAGGACATTGAGCAGTAAAAATTAGCAAGTTATACTGAGTGAAAAATGAAGCCATCAGAGAGCCATAAGCAGGCAACATTTGTTATGCCAAAGAATCCATTCCAGAAGGAAGGCTTTGTGGGTATTATTGTTTGTATCCTCAAACTTTATTGTGAAATGTATTTTCCTAATAGATTTACATCTATTGTGTTGATCATAGTTGCTAAGGAAATAAGTGCGCCACAAGTAGAAACACCAGCTGACGAGTACTTCATTTCCACAGGAAACAAAACACATACAGGCATAAATGTCAAATATTTATACGTAAGTAATCTAAAAATGCTAGATGAGTGTGTGTGTGTACATGCTGGTGTTTTCTTTGTTCTGCAGCAGGAAGAAGCAGATACCAGGCTCTTGAATCTGTG
Source organism: Helostoma temminkii (assembly GCA_900302695.1). NCBI lineage: Eukaryota > Metazoa > Chordata > Actinopteri > Anabantiformes > Helostomatidae > Helostoma > Helostoma temminkii. The sequence goes on from OMLM01007868.1 coordinate 59,404, forward strand.
TTCTCAGGGCTGAAGGTGATTTCCTTAAGTGGAAATGAGCAGCAGTAGAGCAACATAGTTCATGATCCAATTAAGATTTAGAGTTTTCTGTTAAACTCCTCAAAATGGCACATTTTGCATTGTTTCTTCTTCATGCAGTGTCACTTTCTCTCGTCTTAATTTTTGTTTTTATCTCTTTTAATCTTTTAATCTAATCCACAGCTGGCCAGTACTCTTCTTCAATTTTGTTTGTTTCACTGTGTGCTCATCTCCAGATGTTTAGATCTAAACAATGTTATAATGTTGCATTGTAACACCATATAGAAAACAGGAACTTTTGAAAACAGTGAAAAAGTCTCCAAATGACATCAAAGAAAGTGTATCATCCTTCTAACTGTCTACATTCAGCAGTGAAAGAATCACATGCTTCCTTTTACGTGGCATTTATTTATACATTGTAGAGCTCTTTCGTCATGTTCTCTGTAATCCGGCACAGCACCCTCCCTAATTTTAAGATGTTGTAAACACACTGCAGTCTCTCCCCTCTTTGAAAACTCTTGGGAACATCAGAGAGGTCCCTGGGTCTCTTACATTTCTCTTGCTGCCACATCAGCTCCTCTGGGCAACCGCCCCATTGGCTGGGAGTCTGCTACCCTGACCCTGAACCCTGAGCATGAAGGGTTAGCCAAGGGCCAGCGCAGAGGTTGAGGGTGGGTGTGGTGGCGGAGGTCAGGATGGGGGATGTGGGGAGAGAGACAACTATTAAACACAAGAGAGGAAAGCCCATCAGGATGTGTCTTTTATAGCTGGCTGGTACTTGAAGGCATCAAACCCCACTCCAAGCAGATGAATCCTGTAAGGGTGGAAATGATGGGGTCAGGGTTTTTACGAGGTCAGAATGAGGTTAGTTGAGGGTCAGGGACTCAGTAATTCCTTCTTTTCAGTCTGTGACATTGGTATATTAACTCACAACCTATGACACAAGATAATAGTTAGACATTGTGAAACAACAAAGAGATAAATACCACTTTCGTATCTGGATGGTGTGTTCAATATTTATTCACCAAATGCTAGATGAGGTGTTAGCTTAGCTTAGTTTAGCTGAAAACAGGGTAATGCTCAACCTGGCATCGTCCAGTAGTAACCAGTATACTGCTTCTGTTACTATACTGATTGTAGATTGATTTCCTCCATACAATGCTATGAACTATCAATATTCAGAGTTTTTAACTAATTTTGAGACTTTTTGTATCCTTTGTTTTTTGTTTTACTTTACTCGTATAGTAAAAACATTTGCAAAAAGCCCAAAGAGTTTTATTTGGCTGCATATTTTACTGTGCAGTATGTCCACTGCAAATTGTTAAATGCTGAATGAGTTGTGTTGACAGAAAATCTGATCCAGAAGATAAACAATAAAATACAGAGAAGAGAAATGTAATATCCTTGTTGTTTGTCAGCTGACGTTAACAGTTAGAGTTGTCATTTAACACGCCATCTGGGGAATTTTTTTAAAAAGCCCCTGCTCACAGCTGCAATATCGTGTGATGATGAAATGTTTAAAGTTATTTAAGTGAGCCTGTGTTCACAAACATACATTCTTCATCTTCACTGTCATCACCCTTCAGATGGCCCTATCCTACTGACACCTCCCACCCTTTCACAACCCTTCGACCGTCTAGCTTCTTTCTCTTAACACTGTCTCATTCCTTGTTTCATTTTCATTACAACCCTCCTGCAGGGACGTGAACTTGTTGCCCAGTCCGAACTGGGGTGACAGCTCACTAAATCACTGCCTTTTAGTAGTTCTGCCCCTCTTTTTTATACGCTTTAATCACCAGACTCCAGTAACCAGGAATATTGGGCCCAGTGTATGGAATTCTTCTCATAAAAGAAAAAGCAGAGGCCACTGATGTGCTTCTCATGGCAGAATTGCCGCTAAAATTCATCTTGGGAATTGGGGACTAGGGAATTAATGGAGGCGATGGCTCTTTCTTGCCAGTGACAATCAATCGCTCAGGATCAACAGGTTTTAGGCCATAAACTTGAGGTCATCTCCTATAGTCAGCAGTTTTTCATCTGGTGATGCTGGTGTTAATGCCGATGGGAGGCCTTGGATTTTGTTTGTTATTTATGGTAAGTCACAGGTTTAGAAATGACTCTAAATGATCAGAGGCTATTTTTCACACTGTGCAGCTTTAAAATGGTTCACCCCCTGCGTACATAGTGTGGCTGGTGAAAAAGTTTAAAAAAAAAAGCAGCAGTAATACAAGATGATGGCATGGAAATAAGACATTTTTGCAGTCAGAAACTTTGTATAAACATTAAAATAAACATATTTTAATATACAGTTGATCCAGTTTGTTCTTATTACTTCTCCTGCTTTGCTTGTCATGCAAATCTACAGTGTCTGTCTTGATCAGTCCATTTTCTCTACCACCTCCTTCTACTACTCCTACTCCTCTCCCACTATTTCATCTCCAAACCGGCATTAATCCTTATCCTCCCTAAGGAAGCCCACTTCGTGCAGCAGTGAGGGTATTTAGAGCCAGTGTTGACATTGGACAGCATGTTAGACAAATATCCCCAACTCAAAACCACAAGACAAATGGCAGACCTGAACTGTGTTCTGGCAGTTTGCAGGTCTGGCTTAGCTGTGTCCAACGATTCAGCTCAGGTGACGTCTTACTGTAAAAAAAAGGTGGCCACTAAGGAGGGTAGGTGGATAGAAAGAAAATGTGGGGGCAGGGATGGAAAGAAAAAGGAAGGGAAGACATGATTAATGTTGAAAATGAAGAAAACAAAACCATAATCCAAACCAGAAGCTCACTAAGTACGTTTAAGGGTGGCATTGTGAGATAAAACTGAAAAAGTGAAATGCACAGCTTCAATACTTTGTCTGTGCCACAAAGTGTTTCATAATGATGACATTTTGTATTCAGATGAAAGAGAAAAAACGTAAATCGTTTCAGACCTATATGTGGAGAAACTCCCACAGACAACCAGGTGGTGGCTTTGATTATGGGTGCACATTACATGATTTCAAGGTGGAAACAAACACACACACACCACCCACACACAGGCAGCACTTACACACAGACAGGACCCTGTGACTGTGACAAGCTATCCACACACACTCAACACATAACCACACGCATATACACAGACAGCACACAGCACCCCCCACACACACTGTTCAGAGATATGGGGCCCGTTTTGACAACCGCCAAGTTGACTTGGCATTGGTCTAAGAGGAGTGATCCAAGAAAAGCAAAACGGACCCACGAGAGGGCTGGGGCTTTTGTGTTTGCGGAGTGTCACACTTCATCACGAGGGAAACCCATAACAGGCCCAGGAAGACCTTTGAAGCTATGGGAGGAGTGTGTGGGAATTGCCTCTGTGGCTACCTCTGATGTCAACTCCAATATTCTGATTGCAAGCTATTTCCTGGATTGTGTTTGTTGGCCGAGAGGGAAACTGTCCGAGGATTGTATATCAGATCAGATGAGCTAATTACAGCATCCCACCAAAAATTAACAGATTAAAATGTATTTCACCAACAGTGACAATTGCAATACTTAATCAGCTTAGTTACAATATTTATTCACTCATTATTGTCCCATCCAGAATTTATTTGTTAAATGTGTATTATTTTTTAGAAATAAGAAAAAAAAATTTGCTTTTAGAAGTCATTGTAACATGTGTAGTACA
>OMLM01007869.1:0-13065 GCA_900302695.1 Helostoma temminkii
CATTATTCAAATCTTATTTTATTTTGCAAATATGCTGTCCGCCGTGACGTCACGCCACTTCCGGTCTCCACCCGTTGGCAGCCATGATGGTGGGTCTCTGCTTTTTCTCTTTTCTCTCTTTACCTTCTGCTTGTTTTTTTTCCTTTCTTTTTATCAGTCTCCTGATTGTAACGAGTCCCGGTGACCCGCCCCGGTGCTCCGGTGCTCGCTGTTGTCGCTGTGTTGGTGAGAGTGTGTCGGTAAACTAACGGCTCTGTGCTCTCTGTGTCTCCGCAGCAGGAAGGGCTGGATGACGGACCTGACTTCCTCTCCGAAGAGGACCGGGGAGTGAGTGCTCTGTTTACCTGTCTGTGTTTACCTGTCTTCGCTTACCTGTCTGCCTGTCAGGGTTCAGCACCGTGTTCCGCTGGGCTCAGCTAAAGCAGCTAGTCAGCCTCAGCTCGGGGTTTGTAGCCTGGTTAGCCGCCTCTGCTAACGTTAGCTCCATGCTAACGGGCTGTTAGCATGTTCCCCGTGAATAAACAGCTTTTCCAGGCTGAAGATCAAACACTGACCCGGGCCGTTAGCTCCACCTGGCTAACAGGGGTTAGCTTCAGATCACTGACGAGTATGTTAAACATCAGACTGTCACATGACTGTCACCATGGTACACAACCTGAGTACTGAAGTATCAGGGGGAGTACCTGCTGAAAGAAGTACTCCACTACAAGTACCTTTTCTAATTCTGAGTACTAAGTCCTTTAAATGTACTTTAAGTCTCAAAGTGTCAGTACTGCAGTAATGACGTGATTTCCAAAGTATTTTAACCACAGTTGGACCTGGTGCTGTTGATACCATGAATGTCAACTTGTGTTACAGCAGAACATGTTCAGTTTAATTCCAGAACCAGTTCAACAACCCGGTTCTGACTGTGAACAGTCTGAGCTTTACTGAATCTTATTATTAATGTGTACACATCAGTAGTTCTGACGCTGCTTCTTCTATAATAAACATCACCTTTTATTAGTCTGTTAGATTCTGATTAGTGGAGAAGAGGAAACACATTATTATAGTGTCATGATTGTACCAGCGTGAACATAAGTGCAGTACAAGTACACACTCACTGTCTGCTTTATGTGGTGAAGCCTCTTTAGATTCAGTGAGTGGTTGAAAGTTAAATATTTAAATACTGTGCTGAAAACTGGTTAATGTATCTGCTGCAGTAGGACTTTAGTGTTGATTCATGTGTGATTGTAATTTTATAACTGTAATAAAAACAAGTTTAGCATAAATACAGTTGTCATAAAACATTCACTTAAAATGCATCAATGAAAATCATAAATAAAAGTATATAAGTATTCTCAGGAAAATGTACTTTGATTATTAGAAATAAATAAAGTATACTGTGTATTATATGTATTATAGCTTTATTGTAAAGTGTTAATGTGTGAGCAGCTGTTTACTCCACTTCAGTAACTGGAAAAAACTGGTACATCTCAGAAGTTGAAACTGTGAAATATTTAATATTTTTTACATTTCAGATGTTGGTTCCACAGATAAAAACTAAAGGTGACGTTTCTGAAATTAAGACTAAAATATTTTAGATTATAAATCATAATGTTAGAAAAAAGAGAGGGATCAGTACTACTAGTGTAGCAGTATTAGTCTGATTCTGTTACACATATGGTAATAACCTACTTAGTTTTCAGTTCTCAGTTTTGTTTCTGCTGCTGAACATAAAGTTCTCTGGTCGCTGACGTCAGTCGTGATTAAAGTCAGACAGATCATTCAGTTGCCGCAGCGTCGCACTGTGAACGTCTGCTGATCAGGTGCTGTGGTGCATTATGGGTAATGTGGTCTCTGTTGTCCTCTGCAGCCGCGGGCGGTGAACGTGGATCTGCAGACGGACGCCACGCTGCAGGTCGACATCTCGGATGCTCTGAGTGAGAGAGACAAGGTCAAGTTCACCGTCCACACTAAGGTGAGACACACATAGTGCTCCTGTCCTGAGGGACTGAAGTACAGATACTGCAGTACTGATACTGAAGTACAAACTGACATACAGATACTGAAGTACTGATACTGCAGTACAGACTGACGTACGGATACCACACTCAGAATCGACTCTCTAAACTAACACGTGGCTGTCGTTCCCACAGAGCACGCTCCCAAACTTTAAGCAGAACGAGTTCTCTGTGGTGCGACAGCATGAGGAGTTCATCTGGCTGCACGATTCCTTCGTGGAGAATGAAGAGTACGCAGGATACATCGTAAGAACCGTCACCCACATTGTGTTTAAAGCTGCTGCCAGTTTCTTTCCTTCAGACATGAAACAGCAGAGAAGGAGCAGAAGCCACAGCTGAAAACTGAACCTTAGAAAGAGGCTTCTACTGGTGTCCCTGGTTTTATTTAACTAGAATTTTGCTGCTGCTTTATACATAAACTTTACTGTTATTATGGGATAAATTGTAAAGCAGTTTGTGTAGTGGTCGTTTCCAAGTCTCAGTCTAATTGCTGTTGATGTGCAGATCCCCCCCGCGCCCCCCAGACCAGACTTTGATGCCTCCAGAGAGAAGCTGCAGAAGCTGGGGGAGGGAGAAGGCTCCATGACCAAGGAGGAGTTCACCAAGATGAAGCAGGAGCTGGAGGCGTGAGTTTCTTTCAGTTCTTCATCACTTACTGTCTAATGTGCTGACACTGACTGACCCACGCTGTGCGTCCTCGCTCAGAGAGTACCTGGCCATCTTTAAGAAGACCGTCGCCATGCACGAGGTCTTCCTGTGCCGTGTGGCAGCTCATCCTGTCCTCAGGAAAGACCTCAACTTCCACGTCTTCCTGGAGTACAACCAGGACGTGAGTAACACTTTACACATCGATTTAAACTGATGTCAGATCAACTCCAGACGTGCTCAGAGACACACAGAGCGACGTGAAGATCAGGACTCAGAAATCACTTCAGAGTAACGGTGTGTTAAAGTCCTGCAGCAGGTGGAGGTCACACTGCAGTTTAACTGGACCAGCAAACAGCTGGTTCCACTCTGAAACCAGTTTTCCTAAGAACTGGGTCTTTGGCTGTCAGAACCCAAAGAATTTTTTAATTCAAGCAGCTGTTAATTAGTAGCTCACCTCTCTGTGTCGCATTAAGGCAGCCCTGGTACTGTCTGGGTGGTGTCACGCAACTCCACCAAACCCTGAGCACTGCCTCTGCTCTGTGTGGCTGCATGTAGCTGTTGATTGTGACCTTTGACCTCTGTGCTCCGACAGCTGAGTGTACGAGGGAAGAACAAGAAGGAGAAACTGGAGGATTTCTTTAAGAACGTGGTGAAGTCTGCCGACGGCGTCCTGGTGGCCGGAGTCAAGGTGAGGACCAGAAAGAGTTCAGACCTGAGTGTGATGTTTCTCCTCTGACGAGCTGAACTGATGTTTCTCTGCCTGTGCTCCAGGACGTGGACGATTTCTTCGAGCACGAGAAGACGTTTCTGTTAGAGTATCACAACAGAGTGAAAGATGCTTCGGCCAAATCCGACAGAATGATCCGCTCGCACAAAAGTAAGAATCGCCTCCAGTCTGGATGTCGTAGGGGTTTTACCACAGAATCACAGTGACTGAGCGAGAGTGCGTCAGGTGTTCCTAATATTCTGAACCTCTGTGTATGTATAGAGGACAACAATACACAGTTCTCAGTATGATGCAGTTCAGATCAGTTTTAAACCCTACAAATATTACACATTTTAAACTTGTTATTTCTGATGCTTCTGCATTGAATTGCTTTTCATTTAAAGGTGTACCTAATAAAGTGGCCACTGAGTCACATAATGAGGAAAGTATTAAGATGATTTACTGATGTTCAGTGAAGTAAATAAACTGTGTTTGTACTGACATTTTATTGTGTGTGTGTGTGTGTGTGTGTGTGTGTGTGTGTGTGTGTGTGTGTGTGTGTGTTCAGACACTGCAGACGACATCAACAGAATCGCTGCTTGCCTCTACACATTGGGAACGCAGGACTCCACAGACCTCTGCAAGTACGAACAAATGTTCAGACGTTAAACGAGCTCCAGCAGCTGTTCGTCCTGTTTTTACCAATGAAAACACATTTTCTGTGAACGTGTTCTCATTTATGGATGAAAGTCAGGATCTGTCAGTGTCGTCACTTCTACTGTTTCCTGTTTTAGGTTCTTCCTGAAGGTGTCGGAGCTGTTCGAGAAAACGAGGGTACGTTTGTTTTCATTTCACACAACATGTACGGCAAGCGGCAGTGGAAAAAGTACTTTAGCTAACCAAAAGTATTAACGCAGTGTAAAAATATCTGTAAGAGTAAGACTCATTCCGAACATCAGAGTATCTGTCAGGCAAAGGTCCACAGAGACCTGAAACTGATCCACACTGAAGAGTCGTGGTGCAGTTAATATGTTGTATGATTATGGGGCAGCATATCGCTCAGTGGGTGGAGCCTTCGTCTTCCAACCTCAGGGTTGTGGGTTCGATTCCTGGTTCCTGCTGCCTACATGCTGAGGTGCCCTTGGGCAAGACACCGAAACCTGTAGCTGTTCCTCCCTTTGGATAAAAGCGTTATGTTATTAATGTGTTGATTGTGGAGTTCAAGTAAAAGCATGTCAGAAGAATTACTATCAAATAACCAGCCATACTTCATCTTTATACTGAAAAGTTAGTCGTCACTTAACTTTAGGAAATGTTGCTTCTAAAATGTAAAGTCAAAGTAGGAAGTGGTAGAAAATGTAAATACCCAAGTGAAAGTACTTTTGAAACTGAATGTCCACATACTTTTGGTCGTGTAGAGTCACTTCATGGTGTTTGTAGATGATCAGACCTGTGACTGTTTCCATCTGCTGACTTCCCGCTTCTGTTCTTGTGTTTCAGAAAATTGAAGCTCGAGTCGCAGCAGACGAAGACCTGAAGCTCGCCGACCTCCTGAAGTATTATCTGAGAGAGTCCCAGGCTGCGAAGGTGCGACTGAAGCGTCATTCTGTCCTCGTCTTTATTCCTTCAACACGGAACTGTTGAGTTCATTAAGAAAATAGTTGATGTATGCGTTAAAGTTTGTGCTGGTGTGACCCGCTGCAGGACCTGCTGTACCGGAGGAGCCGGTCTCTGGTGGACTACGAGAACGCGAACAAGGCTCTGGATAAAGCTCGAGCCAAAAACAGAGACGTCCTGCAGGCAGAGACCAACCAGCAGCTCTGCTGCCACAAGTTCGAGAAGATCTCAGAGTCCGCCAAGCAAGGTCAGACCTGGTCTCGTTACTCTTGTTCCAGTCCTGTGGTTGAAGCTTTATTCACAGTTTAACAGAATTATTAGAGTGATGTTCTGCTAAAATGCTGCATCGACAGGAGGTGAAGTTAGTTCTGAGCAGCTGCTGAGTCAGAGACTCAGACCAAGGTGACTGTGTCATGTTGATGATCTTGGTTCTGTTCAGGCTCATGTGAGCAGCGTTCGACTGTGTGATGCTGAACCTGACCGCAGCCCTTCAGGCGTGTGGTCCTCAGGTCTCCTGTTGTCCTACAACGTTACACACAAACACAACGTGTAAACGCTCATCATCAATAATCAGTTCGTCCTCTGTCACTATTTTGAAAAGTCTATTCGTCATGTCTGTGACGGCAGGATCTCTGCAGCTGTGTGAAAAGATCCGTGTGTAAATAACACGTCACTGAAAATCTCCCAGTTCTTCTCCCTGTGACGGCTCAGTTTCCTGATTCCTGTTAATCCTGTTTCAGTTCATTATTTGGTTGTTGACGTTTCCACCTGCAGAAACATGATGTGACGACCCGTAAAAACACTGTTAGTTACACGTTATGTGCAGTTTCACACTTCGCTCTTACAGCTGCAGAACTTCTGATCACCTGTGCTGCAGCTCTTAACTCTGGGTTGTGTTTTAAACAGAGCTCATAGACTTCAAGACGAGACGAGTGGCAGCTTTCAGGAAGAACCTGGTGGAGCTGGCAGAGCTGGAGCTCAAACACGCCAAGGTAACTGCTGGACGACCTGAACCCGAGTCTGTCTGGAGAACGAGTCCAGAATAAACCTTTAATCCAGTGTCAGACCTGCAGCTCCAGGTTTCAGGTGTAGGTGTAAATGGATATAACTTTAAAGGAGTCTTCAGTTCTCAGGTTTAGATAAGTTATGGAAACACTGGAGCACAACTCCATGAATAAACTGAACAGATTGGACACTGACACAATCTGTTTTGTTTTAATAGTAAAATATTCAGTAAAGGTAAAATAAAACCTCACACCTGTTTATATTTAATAAGCATAATAAGATCAATATGGATATTTTTAGTAATATTTAATAATTTAACAGTATTTGTCCTAAAAATGGCATCATTATTATTCGTTTATTATTATTATTCGTTTGATTGTTTTAAATAATTCCTGTCTCACCTGCAGGGGAACCTCCAGCTGCTGCAGAGCTGTCTGGGCGTCCTCAAAGGTAACACTTAACTGTATGACTCCACCCACACCCAGCTGGACACGCCCCTTGGCATGCCCCCGCCTGCTCTCATCTGGACTCACCTGTGGTGGGCGGAGCCTGGACAGACAGACAGACAGACAGACAGACAACGTTCTGGACCAGCAGACAGAGAACAGAGAGTTAACAGTGACAGGAAGTCTTCATCACTTTATCTTCTTCATCCTCATGCTCTTTCTAACTCTCCTCAGCAGCACCTGTACTGGTTTTAGTGGTCCGACTCCAGTGGTCCTGCTGGTCCTGCTGGTCCAGTAAAACCAGTACCGGTATCAGGACCTTGTACTTTACTCAGAGGACTGGACTAATCCCAGTCTGGTGTTTCTGGAGGAACTGGTCTCCATCTTATCGAGTCAGTTTTGTCTTTTATTGAGACACAGTAGTTTTATTTTGGTAAAAGATCCTATAATTAATAATAATAATAATAATAATAATAATAATAATAACAGAGTTGTTGTTTGTCTTAATTACAAGATTTTCCTTGTTTTAAGTTTTCTATTAAATGTTTGATAATTTTTTCATAACTATTAAATATTGAAGGCCCAGCATATGAATCATTGAGTTTCCTGGTTTAAAATTTTTCCTAGAATTAGATGAAGCTTCCTTCGTGTCTTTAAATCCTGTCAGAAACGCACTTATCATCCACTTAGCAGCTGTTACATGAGGCTCGTCTCTTTTGAAAATTTAAACCAGTTAATTTTGGTTGACGTTCTTCCAGTTATTCCAGAAAACGAGACAGAAACGACTCGATAACATGAGATTTTTCTGCTTTGGTTCATTTCACTTTTGTTCCCGCTTCAGCTGTCGCGTGTCTCTTGTGTTCTCTGTCGTCTTACTTTGGCGGTGTGTGCGTGTCAAGGGGTGGTTTTATTGTGTCGGTGAACTTCCTGTGCTGCTGCTCTGTGATGGCGCTTGGAGTCCAGCTCTCGGTTCCCGTTCTTATTAAAGTATAATGTCACTAAACAAGAAAACAGCCTTGTACATGTTTGTATTAGTTAACTAATGAACGCTAATCATCATCTTCGTCCTTCACCTCATCATCACTAATGTTGCTTCTTTTATTTTCTGATTTTTTATTTTGTTGTCATTCCAGTTGACGGTGGAGCTTCAGTCTGTTTGCCTTAACGTCGATCAGTCGCTCCGTTTGATTTATTGTAAAAAGAGAAAAATCACAGAATGAAAAGTGTTTTGTTCGCATTATTTTTTAAAGTGCACTGTAAACGAATGTTTTCCACTCTTATGTGACCAAAGCTTCCATTACTTATTCAAGATGGAGACGTGATGAAACGGAAATAAAATGACGAGAAGAATAAAATCGATATGTGATTATGAAATTCACAACGTTTTCGTTGTTCAGCAGGTCTGTGATCCACCTGGTCAAACTGAGACTGAATAAAACTTTACGGACACTTTTCTTAAACCGTCTGTGTGAATGGATTACTGCACCGGAGCGTCGAGGCTTCGAGCGGCTGCGTGGTTCCTGACGATTTCATTAAACTGTCGTAGAGAAGCAGTTTTGTTTTGTGCCACATCAGAACTTAAAGAAACTTCTTTATTTAGTGAGTGAATAGAATAGATGCAGCGACGTATTCTACTGTGTAAAGTAAAAACTCAGCGCCTCCTGTGCTGCACCAGCAGATTCAGAGAATTCAGATTTAACACACGGCAGCTCGTTATACTTAGTTTGACATTTTCACTTTCATTACAGTTAAAAGTGAACAGTGTAAAAGTGTCCTTTACAACAGGACCAGTTACAGTAAGGCCTTTGCTGTGGCTCCAAACAGGTTGATCCTGTTTGCTTTCATTTACCTTGAGCCCAGAAAAATCAGTTCACACAGTTTGTCAGGACATGAAGTGAATTCATGGAGCTCTCTGAGAAACGTCCTGGTGTTCGGCTTCAGACGGTCGACAGAAAGTGGTTTTATTATAAAGAACCAATTATTTGATGCAGTTACGTTTACTGGCTCTCAAATGATTTATAATAGCACAAGGTTTTTCTCATTGCTCACTGGTAATTAATTAAATTACATTTAATTCAGATATGTTTTTTCACAGGAGAAGCAGTGAGAGTCACATATATATATACATATCATATATAAGTCACATTTTCATTTAGTCATTCTGCTTTTATCCATGTAGCACATGTACAACTATCATTTCTGTGCAGTACGGAAAAGAAAATAAGTGTGAATCACTGTGGAGACGATGTGTGAAGGTTTATGTTGCTGTTCCCACAAAGGCATCAGTTCGCTGAACAAAGCTAGGATCAGTAAGATCAGCTGAGGGCCTGGAGAATCTGCCCTGATTACTGGCTGAAGATGGATCAATCTGAGCACTAACATCAGTTTATGCCTCTTGTATGAACATTTACATTCACAGACGAACGCTTGGTTTCTCTAAAGGTCAAGATAAGGTTGAAAAACCCAACTCTGAATGTGTCTCTGAGACTGTTCTACTCATTAAATGATCTAGGTCCCCAGTTATTTTTATCAACCCAGAGACCGAACAGAACCACTTCACACATCCACCAGGAAGAGTAAAAGTTTTTCTGGGTTTTCTCCAAACATGGCAGGTTAATTAACACACAGAGACTTTAAAGGTGAGGGAGACACTGCACAGCCCCTTTAACCTTTAACGTCCTGGGAATGTGTGATACTTCAAATTTTAATGTATCTGTTTCCCAGCAGTGTTGATCCATTAGGCCTCATCCTTCTTCAGATGGACTAGTGCCACATTCAGGACCAGATCTGGGCTCAGCCATGTTAGAGCTGCTGCTTCTGAATGTGCAGTTTTATAAAATGTGAAAATCCCACCATCATCCAGACCTGTGTCATTTGTCTGTTCAATGGTGAAAGTAAATACAACACAGTAACAATACTAACAATATCACAAGTAAAAGTCCTGCCTTCACCTTCACCATCCCATTAAAGGTACATATATTCAGATGACTGCTTCATTTTGTGTTTTTATATGTTCATATTTTTTATTATTAGTTCTAAAATCCGTAGCGGGAAACTATGAAAACAGTAGACTTTTATTGTGAACGTCTTACCCGGAAGCTGGTGTTGTGAGTGCTTTTACTTTGACAGTGAGATGACGCGCAGGAAAGAGCGAGTGGAAGCTGTTCACAGGATCCAGAGTTTGGGTTAAGATGAGTTCTATCGGTACCGGGGTGAGTGTTTCTGTGCTTCTGTGAGCCGAAGCGTCTTGTTAACTTCACTCTGAGTGATTCTGTGTCAGACTTTATCACCGTTCTCAGACGAACGATCCACATTTATACTGAAAATCACTCATTCATTCCTAACTGTAGTGGCTAGCTAGCGTGTTAGCCTGCTGAGTCACAGCGAGGCCCGGCTAAAGCTAGCTAGCCGCAGTCAGGCTGAAAACGAAAGTAAACAGATCTGCGGGTTTTAGTCTAATTCATGTGCAATATACAAAGCACATGTTAAAACCAACACTGGAGTCCCACTGCAGTGTTAACAAAGAGTTTGTCACTAGCGCTGTAGAAGTTATTAGTGTTATCCTTTGAGCAGGGACGGTGCTAACAGTTAGCTTCTGTATCAACCAAACTCCCTTAGAAAAAAAGCAAAGTTTATATCTTTATGTGTAGCAGCTGAGGTTGGCTCCACACAGGAGGTAAATTCCTGGTCCCTACTGAACAGTTCAGTGTTTTGGATGAATCGGGGTCTTTTTGAACCAACCAACATATGTTATTCTGATTTAATTCCAGCTTTTCAGTGAACACTCGTGTCCTGCTGCTCCCTGTGGATTAATATGGGATTAAATATTGTACTTTGCAGTGAGGTTTAAGTAACCCTGAATAAATGTATTTTATTGTCCTCTAAGTCAGTACTGCCTTCAGATGAGTCCTGATGTGTCATGTCACTGTGCTAACGTTTCCTCTGTCTACCTGTGCTGCAGTATGACCTGTCGGCCTCCACCTTTTCTCCAGATGGCCGAGTGTTTCAGGTGGAATATGCCATGAAGGCCGTAGAAAACAGCAGGTTAGTCTCCACATAAACCACCAGTCTGACCACTTTGTGCTCATTTCACATGTCTGAAGACAGAGGAGGTTCTGATGTGTGTGTGTGTGTGTGTGTGTGTGTGTGTGTATGTGTGTGTTCAGCACGGCCATCGGTATCCGCTGTAAAGACGGTGTCGTGTTTGGAGTGGAGAAGCTCGTTCTGTCCAAACTGTACGAGGAGGGCTCCAACAAACGCATCTTCAACATCGACAGACACGTCGGCATGGTAACCACACGCACACACAATGACGAGGAATAATTGTTGATGAATAAATTAACACTGATCTGCTTTGAAGAACAAACTTAGATCAGAACGTGAAGACATAGAAGTTTAAACAGAGTCTGACTGTCCTGTGGTTGAAAACCTCTGTAGCTGATACTTCTTATTACCTTTGACAGTGCTGCCTTCAGTTCATGAACTGAAGTCATGTGGAAACTTACTGTGAATTTTCTTCTCCCACACACCAGAACTCTGATGTGTAATAACACTGTACCTTCAGAGGCTATAGTTGTAAACGTATTGTCCCACAGCCTGGTTATCCAGCTAAGAAAAGATAAAGACCAAGATTTAATCAGAAGTTATTAGAACTTCAAGACCAGATGTGTTCAAGTGTTTCTGTGGTGAACAGCGTAAAGCTGTTCTGCTGAGCTGTTCGGCTGAATTGGGCCAAAGTTAAAACGTGTTCCACCTGGGTGCAGCGCTCTGTGACCTCGGCACATCCAGTCACAGAGAACCTGCCGGCTCTGAGCAGACTAACGTGCTGTGCTAATCTCCTGGTCAAGCTGTCAAACTGGTCCTGACTCAGCCTGAAGTCCATCTGAACACAGTCAGGGCACAGCTGCAGCTCCTGGATGAGCCTGAACTCACCCAGTACCAGCTTAGTTTCGGGTTTTCATGGACCCACAGTCTCCTAACTGCTGCAACTCGTCTCCTTCTCCTCATCAGCAGAGTTAAAGCTGATTTACGGACAAATACGTGATACTGCTCCTTGAAATCAACCAACCTCTGCTACTACCTGCTGATCACTTCCTGTATTTGTTTGATTACCTAGTATGTTTACTCCCCCCCCAACATTTAGTCTGAATAAATCAGTTATAAATGTTGATCTGTTTTATACACGTTTTAATAGTTGTCACAATTTAATGTTTTTGGATGATTCTCTCTCTCTCTCTCTCTCTCTCTCTCTTTCTCTAGGCTGTAGCCGGCCTGTTAGCTGATGCTCGCTCGCTCGCTGAAGTCGCCAGAGAAGAAGCCTCCAACTTCAGATCGAACTACGGACACGACATTCCCCTGAAGGTATGAACCTGCTCCTGCTCTAGTCTAGTGCTAAGATTTCATTAAGTCAGTGTCCAACTTGTGACAGCTAAGCATAAATGAACTGTATCAGTGTGGTTCAGGTTCAGGTGCAGAGGCTGTGTGGACTTTATGTAACACTTGGGTTAAGTTGTACTGTGATCAAGACTGATTCATAAAGCAAACAACCCTCTGAACACCTGGCGATGAATCCTGCACAGTCTTGTTTAGCCTGTACCTGTGTTACCTGTGGAGGTGTTCACTCAGCCCTCCACTCACTGATCTGATCTTTGCGCTCCTCTGATTGGACAACTGAGAGAAGGTCAGACAGTATTTAACCCTGTTCAGACACAGATCCCAGTGAATTCAGCAAAGTCGAAGCTTCTTAGTGAAGCTTTGTTGATTAACACTGAAGCAGTGGAAACGTCTCCTGCTCGTCTTTGGTGAATCTCCCTGTTTCTGTTCCACTGTTCATTTATTTTTCTCTGTATTTTACTGAGGAGGTCGAACGTGCGTCGCTGAACCAGCAGCAGCAAACGTTAGTTTGTCCAGTTTTCGTTTCAGCGTCTGTTTGATGCTAAGCTAACGGCGCTTCCTGTTGTTGCAGCACCTGTCGGACCGAGTGGCCATGTACGTCCACGCCTACACTCTGTACAGCGCCGTGAGGCCGTTTGGCTGCAGGTTGGTCCAAAAACACTCCTCAGCAGGGACGGATGATGAAAGTCAGAAAGGTTTCGCTCACTGGACTGAAATCCTGTGATGTCACTTCCTCTTGGCTGTCTGACCAATCCCTGAGCTGAGCTCAGCTGACACACACACTCACACACACTCAGGTCCCAGCAGGCAAACAGGACCCAGTTATCACACAGTCATGGTGTAGAGATGCTACAAGCACCAGTCTCTCAGGAGCTCTCACTCTGATGTTGTTTCCTCTGCAGCTTCATCCTGGGCTCCTACGACAAAGACGACGGTCCTCAGCTCTACATGGTCGACCCGTCCGGAATCTCATACGTGAGTCACAAACGCCTCAGTGGTGCAGAGAGAGTTGGGTCACAGCTGTACAGATGTGGAGGGATCACAGGATAATTTTATTTACAGAAGCTTATGTTGTTATTTACATGAGATTTCATGAGAACAAAATGGCTGAAATGTCAGAGTCCAGTTTGACCAGTAACTGAACTGTGTGTGTGTGTGTGTGTGTGTGTGTGTGTGTGTGTGTGTGTGTGTGTGTGTGTGTGTGTGTGTGTTTTCCCAGGATGGCGAGGGCATGTCCCTCCTTTCC